>JASANC010003243.1:0-154670 GCA_030248135.1 Theristus sp. LFF4_11
CGAGCCAAGTCTTTCACTGCTTACACAAGGCCATATTCCTCCTTTTATATGCGTCTCCCGCATTTTTAGATAATAGTGGTCTTGTCTGACTCCAGCCAATGTAACTACTATCTCGTTTGTCAGGCAATTTCATGTACACCCGCTGCACATGTAGTCCAACAGAGGTCATGAAGCAGTGTTCATCTGTTTATGAATTGAAATGAAACATGAACGATACATGTAAGAGGAATTGACTCTGCTCAATTAGTCTTCTTGCTCCTTATAATCAGTAAGTCTTCTCGACGGTGCGCTCTTAATCTTCGAAACCTCTTTTTTTCAAAATGCCGAATGATACAGTTCTTCAGAAAACAACATGATATTCTGTGTGTTGCCTGCATGCAAACTTAGCAACTTCTATCGAGAAATACTATGTGAAAATGAAAATAGGAAGATTGCGAGTACAAGCAGAAGCTTAACGGAACACCTTGAAGAAAGGGCAATTACTGTGACAAGCAATCATTGGCGAATGTAATGGCTCAGGGTGTGTCTTCTGCGCGGTAGTACATTGCATGTAATGTAAACAGTGGAGTCCATCGGCGCTAGTAATTTCCATTACATTACTGAACTGGAATATACTTCCAGACGGCTCCGCCATGCTCAGTGTTTGGTTTGAGCGACTCTGAATATTTCGTCCTGAGAATCTGTATATGGACGAATGAACGAGCGCAAGCAAACCATGTGAAGACATCTGACGCTCACGATGCCAGCGAGGCATGTCAGTCAGTGCATATCGTATGGCTTATTTGGAACTGGAGGCATCGCGCCACACACACGACGACGCACGTTAGATTGTATGTGATACAACAAAATAGGGCACTGACTCAGTGAAAGACACGAGCCATAATGCAGGCAACAACGACAACAAACATTATTACCATTGGAGAAAGATAGCATATTACGCTCATGAGAGGCAGGTCGCCCGAGTGAACTAGACATAACGTCTGACGAGACGTGCACACTCGCCACTCTCCGGATCGTTCTCTTTTGCGTCCATAAGCATGTCAATTTCACTTTTCGTTATTTTCTTGCAGTTTGGTCGGGCTGAAATTTTGGCCACGAGACGCACACAAGATAGACACACAGCTACACTTTGTAACAGAAAAGGAACCTCACGATGAGTGTTTGTGCGCTTCGCTTGCTCCAGTCGCAGATACAATGCACAATGTCCACGTACACGGACACGCTTGAATTCCGTCAAACTGCGTTAAATGGCGCACTGCTTGTGATGAGACTATTTTTCCAAGGAGAGCATAAAATAAAATAAATCGCATCTGATGAACTGCGAAGGGCTTTTCTGAAATTCAAGATTTCAATCTTGTATTCAAGGTTATACTGTAGTTTTAGCGTTCAAAGTTTCAGCGGCTTCAAGGGTGTCAATGGAATTGCGCATGTACATGTCGGTCAGAAAAACTTGCGCGAATTCGCGGTGACTTTTCATTTTCCTCTAAGCCCACACACATGACAGAAAGTGCCAGGGCACCTCTACTGACTCCACTGGCTCAGATGGTGGTCTTTGAAAAAACAGCAAGCCTCATTCATCTAATCAGTTTTTTCACTGATTTTTTTGTCACAACTGATCACAGAATGACTTACACTGTATGTACTCTTGTTTTCTGGTTGGAAACCACTTATACTGACGGAGAAGATTGAAAGAGTATACATACGGTTATGGTGAGCCATTTATTTGAGTGAAGAAAAACAGTTTGTGGAAGTTATGTGCCACCCCACCTGTCTAAATCAATTCCAATTACACTTAAACGATATTTCAGTGCCACCGAAAAAAAATAACAATTTATGTGCTTCTCGCACTCTGTTTTTGATGTCTGTGTTACTTGGCACAAATGCCGGGCACCTGCCCAAGGAAACGAAATTGCGCACGAGCCAGCTGTGCTGGGCACACAGCCAACTTGCTCGATGTGTTCAGTGGTGGGCGCCGTCTGGCGTCTGCTGGCGCTGATGCCCAAAGCGTTCCTCCAATCGCTTTTCGGCTGGCTGTCTGTCTGCTACCAAAATGCTGCAAACACTGGAAGCCATCAAACAAATATACAATCAATTGTCAGTGAGTGTGGGCCAATATAAAGCTAGTCAACATGTGTGACTTGATCAGATAGAACGTGCTAGTGCATGCGAAATGATAGTGGCTGCACGATGCGTGTGATCGTATCCTAGGCACCGCAGCAACTTGCAGTCGCTTCACGTGACTGCACGCGCACGTTCACATGGTCGTTTTGAACGCTAAATGTTTGGTTTTGTATTTTGTTATTTATTTGAAGGACCGCTATAGCATTAAAAACAGTTTTGCATTTTTGAATTTTTTATAGAAGATGTACCGTGCAACGTACAGCGTGCGCAAGCGAACAATTTTCGAGATTCGCGACTACATCGATCGAACGTCGTCGTCCGTGAAAATCGCGCTCTTCTTTCTGAACTACGTTTTGCTGGTGAGAGCGCAAATCGCGCGGAAGAGCCCTGGGAGCTAAACAAGATGCTCTGGAGCTTTTTTGTGATTTACTTTAAGTCAGCCGCGCACGTATAAAAAGTTACCATGATGGCCAAAATCTGCAAAGCACCTTGTTTGAACGGAGTATGAAATGTTGAAATTCAGATCTGTGGTCTCGGTTTGTTGGTGCTCGGAATTTGGATCGTCGTGAAGATTCGCGGCGACGACTCGAAAGCAGCCGCCACCGAATGGATGCATGGCTACTTTGCTGTGCATCTGAACGTTGCCGTGTTGGCTCTGGTGATTGTTGTGACTGCAGTAGTGGGACGCATCGGCGCTTTCAGACTGGACGTCTGTCTTTTGATTGCGGTTAGTGTTTGGAAGGATTTCGTTCAATCATCTAACTTTGGTTGGCATGCGGAGATCAGAGAACTTAGAACTAAGCTGAATGGATGGCCGAATGAATGAGGCACTTAATGTCCTCTTAATAAAGACCAGTTGCAGACCAGGAGTTGTGCTTCTAAAAAAATGTCGTATTTTCCCCAATCGTGTGTGTACGGGTCCCGAGACAAAAAAAACGAACAGAATAACACGAAAAACCAATTAATTTTTAAAAACACGTCAAATTTGACTAAAAGTGGGTTTCTGAAAAAGCTGCCGTGTGTAATCGGCCATACCGTAGACTCGTTCGAACAACCGCTTTTCTGTTTCTTGAACTTCAACAACTGATGTTGCACGGGAAAATGTTTATAAATTTTCAGTTTGTTTGTCTCTCAGCGGTCATATTCGTGCTGTTGATGTTGACCAGTGTTGCTGCAATGGTGATTTACCTGGGTTACACCGGATTCTCTGTGAAACACGATGAAAAAATGAAAGCCAATTGGATTCCGGCGTACTATGAGGGAAGTGTGGTGCAGGAACGCATTGACTACACACACGAACATGTAACTGTGCATGCTATGTTTATTTGAACCTGTCAAAAATTGCTCATCCTTTCAGTATGGTTTTTATCCTAATGATCGATTTTCAATGCTTCAATAAAAAGCTTTCAGTTCGAATGTTGCGGGTTCAGTGGTTACAAAGATTGGCAGTTGAACCCAACATACGACTGTCTTGTGCTGCCTGGCAAACAGCAATGCACTCTGCCCGACAGCTGCTGTGTGCAAACGGTGCAAAAACTTTTCTGAATCTATTTTGTTTTTATTTTGTATTTTGTTTCTTGTTGAGTAAACGTTGGTTCATTTTGTAGAAAGATCCGGCCAGATTTGATGAAATATGCGAAAAAGTGATTCGAGAAAAAGAAACGGTAAGATTTTCAAGTTTTTAATTTCTCAAACGGAATCTCTAGTTTCATTGTCTAGTTGCGATGAACCAGTTATTATCCACACAATTAACACTGCAGGGTAACAAGACAACGTACATTACAACCGACGATCTAGTGCACAAAGAGGGTTGTCAGAAAAAATTGAACTCTTGGAAGACTTGGTTGCTGACGCGACTGTGCATTTTGGAGACCGTTGTTCTGTTCACAGCGTTGATTTTGGTAACCGTTTTTGAAAAAAACATTGGTAAACAGTCACTCGGACTTCTTTTCTCTTTACAATTTCAACATTTTTTTTGAATTTTTAGGCAATCCAGATTATGTTATCGTGCATCTTGATAAAACAAACGAAACAATCGAATATGATTGGCGTTGGTTAAAACCAACAGGATTCTCAAGATTTAATGTGATTGGTCGCTTCGGGTTTAAAAAATTGCTGCCCTTGCTTAGTGCAGTGCTGTGCTTGGTTTGGTGTTAGCTGGCATGTTCATGTTATAAAAACGCTCATACTGGGCTACAGTGTCCATTGTAGAAAACGGTTATGTTTTTGAGTTTCGTGCAAAAAATAAACATGTGCACATTATGTCTATGCAAATCTATGCCTATGTTCAACACGTCCACTCATTATGGTGGGCTGGGCACTGCATGTTTATGACTGTTTTTAGAAAAAAGTAAACTGAACCAAACTAAAAAACTGTTTGGGGTTGGCAGCTACACAATGCAATGTACAATGCTAAACTGCGCGTGCACATCATATAAAAACAAATTAGCAGAGTTTTTCAGTTGCCATTTTTCAAAACATATGGTCGTTTTCATTTTTGTGTGTCCCTGTAAGTTTTGCACTTTGTGAATTTCACCAACTTTTTCCAGTGTCATATCAAGCTGTCACTCTTGCATATTTGTGTTTGTGGCTTGGCATCGCAGCTTCTGTTCTCTGTTTACGCGTATTATCTAACATTCAGGCCAGCAGTTGCTGGTTTACAAACATTTGTTGAGTCACAAACGGAGTCTGGTCACAGCCGTATCAGTCGATATCAGCCCATGCAAGTGTCATTGTGTGCTCTGCATGAGCGTACCAACCAAAGCACGCAATGAGTACGTAACCAAGACTACCAACTGCTACTTTTGGCTGCGCTGCAAGACTGGAATTTGGACTACTCTGTAACACGTTTCTGCTCATCAGTTGTTTGGGTCACCTTTTTAAATTTTTAATATTATTAGTACTATTTTCAAGGAATTTTGAATAAATTTTGGCCGCAAGTGACAAAACGTTGAAAACAACAAGAAATGTTCAGTGGTGTCCGTCAGTTTTTTGTCGAACCAACGCAACCGGAGGCAAACGTGTCCACATTCGTCAAATACACGCTGTTCTTTTTAAATTTTGTTTTTTGGGTAGGTCAGTTCTGTTGGGTTTTGCTTATTTTCCTTTTCAAGTTAGTGGTCGGTTAGCCATCACATGTTATCGACACCATTTCGAAAGCCAGACAAGAATGAAAAGAAAATCTTGAGAATCTAACAAAGTACGCACACCACAGCTTTGGACGTGTTTGCAGCTTTGTGGAATTGGCCTGGTGTGTCTGGCGATTTGGATGCTCTCTGAGAGAGACAAGGACCGGGTGTCGTCCGTGACGCCGGCATGGGCGTACGTGTTCGATGTGTCCATCATCCTGGGCGGTCTCGGCCTCTGCATCGTTGTTCTCTCAACTCTCGGCTGTCTCGGTGCGCTGCGCGAAAATGTCTGTCTTCTGAAAACGGTCGGCTAAACGCAGCAGATGGTGCTTTTCTGTTATCGAATTGATTGGTGGGTTTTTTGATGAAGCTTATATTCAAGCCATCAATCATTCAATCAATCGATACAATCAACCATGCGATTAAAATCAAGCAGAAGTTGCATAGGGGGTGTATTGACAACGTGTACTGAAGATTTGCCCAACATAGTTGTTCAGCAAAATGTTTAGTAAAATGCTGAGTGGAGGCTTTCAGTGTCAACCAGATGGATAAAACTGGATAAATGTATTTCAGTTCGCCGGTCTGTCGACAGCGATCGTGGTGTGTTTCCTTGTGATTGGCGTCGTCGGCATTGCGATGTACTCGGTGTTCGTGCGCAAGATCGAGGAGAACATGACCGAGAAGTGGATCCAGGCTTACTTCGACGACACGGACGTGAAAGAGCTCACTGATTACATGCAGGAAACGGTACGCGAAAACAGCCTTCACAACAGTCGGCCACATTCTGCGAAACTGTGGTTTTCAGTTCGAATGTTGTGGCGTGTCAGAGGAGAGTTATCAAGATTGGCAACTGAATCCATATTATTCGTGTCGCGATTTCAACCCGGACTTTCGACGATGTGACGTGCCGCACAGCTGTTGCTACAGGGAATATCGGGTACGTTGACTGCATCAGTTTCAGCTCAGGTTTCGTGTCGCAATCGAATCGAACATTTTTATTCAGGAAAAGAGTTCGTTCGACAATTTCATGTGCGGCAAAGGAATGCAATTGAAAACGGTTTGTGTCCCGTTTTTTTTTGCAGTTTTTCATTCTAATAAATGTCTTCAGTTTTATTTCAAAAATAAAAAAAATGGCTTGAGCAGAAATCCGAGGCTTCTTTACGAGTGCACACCACCGGCTGTGCAGAGTCCCTGAAGAGCTGGGCGCGCAAGTGGGTGTTCTTCTTGGTCGGCATTGCTCTGATCACTATGCTCGTTCCGGTCGGTCCGCTTTTGTATGCTGTTTCGAAAGCTTTAAGGATTTTTTTAGTTTGAGTCCAAGGCAAGACGATCGAAACCAATCGGATGTGCTTTTTCTCACACCACATTGTCATCATTTCTCACCAGATTCTGAAAATGTTTTCAATTTCCAGTTGGTTCAAATCATCCTGGCGTTCATCTTGATCAACCAAATTGAGAAGCTGCGCAGTCGCTGGGCGCATCCGGTCAGCCACGATGGCGCAGCCACGTCCACATCAACAGTCTCCATGAGCAGACCAATTGTGCGCTCAACGGTGCCCAGTCATCCTCGGCCATACAGTCAACGGTCAATATGGCCGTGAACGAAATGTGCAAATGTTACAAATGTTTTATCGACAAACAATTGTCATTGTATGGTATAATTTCTGATTGCTTAAAAAAGATCATACGGGTGCTCGTTTTATGACTCACGGCCTTCATATTGTGTTCAGTTCATTTTTGAGAGTCAACACTTTTTTATTTGCCAAACAAAAATTGAATGTCTCGGTGTACACAATTAAAAAATGATGAAAATTTCAGATGCAATTGATTAAAATTTACATCAACTAAAAAAGTTCTGAAATGTACAAAACATTCAAAAAGGTTTCAAACAAAAAAATGCTACGGTTTACCCGCAAATTGAAAACTTCTGAGACCTACATTTCAGCAGTACAGCTTGTGCAGAAAAGTAACAATATCTTCCCAATTCGAATTTGCACATTCCAGTATCACGCGTGCAACCGATGTGGCTGCTCACCCATTCCGTCTGTGTCACAGTTGACAGTTTTGTTTCCGTTGTTGTTGCCATCTTCAGCAACATCAGCCGCGGTTACTGCTGCAGTTGAAGCATCAGTAACAGAATCAGCATTTTGCTGAACTTGAGTGACGTCGCCAGTCGCAGACTGCTGTGTATTTCTCGTCGGTTGTGTTGTACTTGCAGTTGTCCCAATGTCCGTAGCACTCTGCATCACCGGATATGTCGTGTCGACGTATCCATAGTTGTCGTCCGTTGCCGCCTCCAGCATTCGACCGAGTTGCTGACGAAGCTCTTCGAAGGAGGGACGCTCATCAGGCGAGTCAAGCCAACAGCGCGCCATTAGCGAATACCTTTAGAATGCAAAAAAAATTTAAGTCAAATTTTAATTGCGACAGAATGCATTCTTTTTTGCGTTCACTTCGTCCGCACAGCACGAGGTACATACGCAAACCGACAGTGTTCTGCACTGACAAAGCGTTTCTATCACACGCCACAACGTTCGTCTTACATTTGTGCATCAGCGTACTGCGGCCGCTCCAGGCGGTTGCCAGCGGTCAAGTGGTCAACCATGTCTGACGGCTGCAGCCAACCGAATGGCGCTAAGCCAAGACTGAACAGCTCGTACAGCAGCACACCGAATGACCAGCTAAACCGCAGCAATGATGATTTCGTGTTTTTGTGCGAATCAAACATGAATATTACACCGAGAACATTTTTTCGCTTACACGTCTGATTTGCTCGAGTACTCGTAATGTTTGAGGCTTTCGAGTGCCATCCATTTTATTGGCAGCCGCCCACCACGCGTCGTGTACAGCGCACGCTCCAGCAGACGACACAGACCAAAGTCGCCGATCTGCGCCGGTTTCACAATGCGCACAGAAGTTCTTGCTTTGGGTGTTTGAGTGACCGCAGTCATGCAATCGCTCACACTCTGTACCTTATCAGCCATTTATTTTGCTACGTGAGTACAGGCGAAGGATTACAGGCCAGCCGAAGTTGGTAACACGTTGTGAAATCTTACCTTGCTGACTTTGTTGTCATCAACCAGAATGTTACGTGCCGCCAAGTCACGGTGAATGCAGCCTTTCGAACTTAAGTATGCCTGCAATTTGAGAAAAAACGTTGAAGTTTGGTTTTTGTCTTAAATCGTGAAAAGTTGTCTAACGGCACGTAAATAATGTGGGTCATACCCAAACTTTTATGATTATTAACGTGGTAGTATTTGGTTTTAAAATAATAATTGTTTTTTTATCAGCAATAATTTGTTCAGTCGGTACCTGACAAGCAGTCGTTTTTTGCATTTCACTCCATTTAAGTAACAACAAAAAGTAATGCAACGGCTCTTAAAAACTGAGTTATACCTGGAATTGTATGCAGATTCATGTGGTTATATTAGATGTTTTATGTAGTTAAGTTGTTTATTTTGCACCCAAAATCCACCATTTGTTTCTGCTGGTTAAAAGTCGGGTTTTGCATTTCACTCTGTTGAGATGCAACGAAAACTTTTTATATTTCCCAAGCGGTGTTGTTGACCAATCCAAAGTTATCCCAAAACGACCAACCATTCCGTCTGCGATTTGCCAAGCGAACGATAAGAGATCGCGAAAGCGTATGAAACTTTCTGGTCCTCCCTGCAAAAATCAATCACACGGGTTTTGTGCACTTTCACCAATCAGTTCACAGTGGTGTAGATTGATTGATTGATTTAATCCGACATATTGCAAGTGTCAGGCATATGGATGTGTGTCGAAGGAACCTTTATGATCTGCGGCTTTTCAGTTCTAATCAGCCGCAAGAGGTCGCCACGCTCGCAAAACTCCGTCACAAGACAACACGGATTGTCAACGGTGATGCAGCCAACCAGGTTCACGAGATGCTTGTGGTAGCCGATATCCTGGCAAGTCAAAATGATTGTTTTTGCATACAATGTAGTCTCAAATTGTTGCCGCCACGCAGTTACAGAGTTTGTTCACCTTCATGAAGTTGATCTCCTGTATGAAATCGACCTTTGCGTGAAAGTCCGCGTATTCGGGCAGCATCTTCACGGCGACCACGCAATCGGTGAGCGCCCTCGCACTCAGCACCTGTCTGTGGATCTGCAACACCGGTGCTTCACCACACAGATGACCTGCATTTCACAAGAAACTTAGTTTGGTATGTTTGAGTCAATGTGTGACACCGCTTTTTAATGTTTCACATCCACACTCATCTTCGTACCCTTGTAAACAATTGAAAACGCTCCGGAGCCCAGTTTCGTGTCAGAGATTTCGATTCGATCAGGGTCAAGTTCCCAACGATCCGTCCTGTTGAAATAGAACGTTTTTACTGCGTGAAATTCAAGTAACAAATGGCGAATCAGTAAAAAAATAATAAATAACCCACTCTCGCCGTTGCGCATCGAACACACTGTAACGGTCCTCCTGAAGTTGAAAAAAAACATTTCATGTACTCTACTTAAAAAAAAAACTCTTTCAGAACAAAAATCAATTAGACACTGAAAAAATCGAAGCTACTAAAATCACGTGTTATGACTTAATAAACGCGTTTTAGTAGCAGCATTACTGGCCATTTTCGTAGCGTTGTTGCTAGCACACGTCACTCGTATAGCACTCACGCTGGTCTGTTTTGCGTGTCTTCTGCTTCGTGCGTGCAGCATGGCCGACAGCGTGCGCCTGCCCCGGCGGCGTTGTTTGATGCGTCTGCGAACGAAGCAGACGCCAAGGGTCGCTGCGAGTGCGCACACCAACACGACCACCACAGCACCCATCACTGTCAGCGCGACGCTCCACTGCTGTGTCGCTGTCGGCCACGCTGTCGTGTCGTTCGTCCAGTTGTTCGGCTCGACCAGTGCCCTCAACTGCACGTTGTCGACGTCGTTGCAGACAGGTGGCAGCAGATGCTCGCTCAACGGGTACAGCTCGTGCGCGTTTCGCAGCACAAACAGAGTGCTGTCGACGATGTGCAGCTGCGTGCTCGTGCGATCCAGCAACGCCACGCGCGTGTGCCGCTCGCTCGGACGCAGTCGGTGCTCGATCGTCTCGGCCATGGGTTTCCAGGCCGTTCGCGGTATGCCGGCGTCCGTGATCGCCAAGAATGCTGAGCCTTGCACCTTGTCTGGTGGGTAGGGCGCCAGGAATTCGAGATGCTTGCCAATGATGTCATCCTTGAAGTGGTCGGCCAACTCTTGCGACGACATGTCAGCGGCGACAAACTCGTTGTACAAGTTCATTTCCGACAGCAATGTGGCGCAGTCGGTCGAGGAGCAGTGTTTGTACTTTGTGATTGCACCTGAAACCTTGTTTGTCGGAAAACTGAAAGTGATGTTTTCATAAAAAAAATTGCAGTCCAAGTACTCGCCTGTGATCGGATCAAAACGCGTGAACAAATACGACGAATGTTTTGCGCTGGCCGCCTTGCAACGCGCCGGATCGATCACGGTGCCCAGCCACGTCATCACGGCCTCAAACTCTGTCTCCGTCGTTTCGTTCGAGAGAGCAATGAGAATCGCGTTTTTCCACACACGACAAGAGTTCCCTGCAGAGCGAAAATTGTTCAACAGAAGCTCCTTCGAAAAATGAACTTTCAGTGATCAAGAAAACATTCCCAGAACGTGTACTGAAACCAATTTTTGGTTCTTCGTGAAAGAAAACAAGAACTTCGTCACTTCTCTATTTTTTGTTGGAAAACGTTTTCAACCTCGCAACATGCTGATACTACAATTATGATTTTCGTTTTAGCTGAACGAACACTCAAAAAACAAATCCCTTTGAAAACCAACTTACATGAGCAGGACTTCGGCCCTTTGCCTCTTCTACCATCGCCGTCACCAATAAAGGACGGAGGTGACCTTGGTGGTGGTGGTCCTCTTGCCCCTTTTGGGGGTGGGCCTTTGCCTCGGAATAATTCAGGAGGGGGTCGCCTAACCAACCCCCCGATGCGGCCATTGAACCATTGACTGTCGTCGTCTTCTGCAGCTGCCAGCAGACTGGCAATTTTCTCGTGGCTTTGTCCCGGTGACCGATCGTCTGACGTCACCCGTTGTTGCAAGCAGACGAACACAAAGAGGGCAGCAATAATCATCATCGCCATCGCATGCTAAGGACGAAGTTTCTCGGTCTTAAAAATTGCTACTTTTTCTTTTCACCATGAGCTCAGTGTAAAACAATTCAAAAACTGTCCACACGGGCAATGTAACTGTTGAATTATGCCTGGGAGCAAACGCATGGTTGCGTTTACACTTGTTTTGGGGCAGTTTCAGACGGTGCAATGTCAAGGTTGTGATCATGGTGAAGGCATAGGCATCTCAATTGCGTGCCGACCGTATCGTATTATGGCGGTCCGGGTTTTCCGTCTGTATTACCCAATGTTAAAATATAAATCATTCGTTCTGCTGTCTCCCTGTAAAAAGCGGAAAATGTACTGAAAAAAAATTTATGTCTTTGTGGAAGTTGCGAAAGTTTGTCAACGATTACAGCAAATTCAAACAATCTCACAAAAAACGTTTCAGATCTTCCTGAGCACTCTCGTTTTTCCACAGGTACAGTAATTTGAACCTCGAAACTTTTTTTCAATTATGCCTACCGAATATAAAGATACATACAACAAAAACAGTGTCAACACGTGACGTCACATATAGCCAGCCCAATCCGTCGCTTGATCGACACGCACACGCAACAGTATTTAAGAAAAATCAAACGCAAAATGAGCTTGCACGAAAATGAAAATGAAAAGGCGTCATCAAAAATGTTGATGTTTGCTTGTCACGAACAGACGGACATTGATGAAATTGCGAACAATCAAAGTAATGTGCAAAATGATTACAAGACTCGTTTCGCCCACACGGCTGTTTTTGCGCCAACTGCAGCCTGCAGCAAACGCAAAACTCGCTGTCAAAACCACAGAAATTTCGCTAGCAAAAAACTGCGTCTATTTATTTTTCGCGGTATGTTCAGTGTGAAAAACGATGTCCATCCATCCATACAGTGTTTGTAAACCTGAAAATCGAACTGAAAATCAAAAAAACACAACAATCCAACCATACAGACAGCAAAGTTTTTTATTGCGGTACAGAGAGCAGAGCAGCGCTTCGCAATTGTGCAGAGAGCCGATAAAAAATACTAAATTGGCAGTGACGTTTATTGACATAAACCGTATCCAGGTACATGTACATTGTATTTCAATGTTGGAAAATTCGTAAGAAAGGCACGCCACTGTTTTTTATAGCACTACCAATAAAAACCCGTCCCAAGCCTTATTTGGAATGGCGCGTCAAGACCGGTGCACCTGATTATAATTTCAAAAGAAGTCACAGCAAACACACACACCCCTGCTTGAGAATCAGGTGATCCACTGGTTGAGCCATTCCAAATAAAGGGCACGCAGGTTGGGTTATAACAAAAACCTACTTTTGAATTTGAAATAAACAAACGAGATCAAAAGAGCAGTAATTTGTACTTGTTCCAAACATCCACGTTTCATCCAGCCCAGAATTCATGCGAGCCGCCTTTGTCTTTGCCAGCAACATTGCAGTGCATCGTTTCGATCGAGCAACCAGTGCGGCACAACACGCCACAAGTCCATTACACAGTAGCCGGGACTGCCGACGCAACCAAAGGCACGCTGTAATCGGTGGGATGGCATTGCGAGGCATATCAGATCAAGATGACCCATGCGACGGTGGTGTTGTGGTGCCACGAACCTAGTGGCTCCAACGTCAGTGCCTGCGCGCATCGCTGAGATTTGTGGCAATGTCCACCACATGCCGAAAGATTCACCACACCGTCGCAAGGATCAATGGGTTGGATGCACGCATTATACCCAGTAGTTGTAGCATGGTAGGTCATTCTATGGCAGCTGCAAAATTGCCATATTTTGACCCCCGGTCAAAATATGGCGGGGGTCAAAATAGGGCATGACACCGGCTGTGATTTCCATCACCAATGAAAAAAAAACGAAATAACAGGCTGACCACGTTTCGTATGAACCAAGTGCAGTGTGAGGCGCACTCAGCATCCGCCAAGCAGCGCACGCTGTCTAGCTGTCTGTGACATCGCAGCGTTTTCCAACGAATCCGCGGCCGTTCAATCTTGCCGATCGTCGGTTTCATCAGCAACACCAACGCAAACACCCCCAGCAGACAACAACCGCGCACTCGCCAATAGAGCACCATGTCGCACTTAGGACGCTCGAAAATCTCCAGTTTAGATACTGAAAAAAAACAAAACTTTCGACAGGCGTTTAGACTCAGACAGACACGCAACGTGGTGTAGTATACCAGATCATCGCGATGCAGTGGCTGCCCCGGACGGGACAATAAAACAGTCAATCTTGTTGCATGTTCGCCGATGTTTTCTGCTTGGAAAGTTACATTATCTTTTTTTGTCAAATTTTATTGAGTGAAGTATTGTATAACAACGCATTACGACAACCACCACCATCATGAAACGTGTGTTTATTTGTAGTGTAAGGTGTTTATTTCCGCCGTCAAGGACACACAGCCGCATTATTCCTAAAGCACAAAAAAAGTAATTTGCGCATCCTAAAAACCACTGGCACAATACGGTTTTTTTGAAGGGTGGTCCACTGCACACTCAACGTCACGTTGACTGGGTGTTTTTTTATTATTTCGCAGTAATTTCAAGTTTTTTCAAGCTCAACTTTTTTGTCAAACTATGTCATTTTTAATCCACACGAAATCGCTTATCTCAGGTCAAGCAAACTCAAGAAATTTACTACGCGTGTGACCCATGATGATTCACACTCGAGAACAAGTTGAAATACTGCATCTTAAATTTTATTTCTGTCAACACAAACAAATAAACGCGCAACAAAATATAAAGTACGACATCCAAATAAAAAAGATGATCATCACAGATATTTTTTTACATTTTCACATTCTTCTATCGGAAGTCATTGGCTCCTTGATCCAAACAAACGAAGAGACAAAAATTACCAGTTTGATGTCAGTGTGGAGAAAAAATTCTTGCAAGGTTTTGTCTACAAATTCATCATACAAGACAATACACATTGTACATGTAAGATGTTGGTGTTCTCAATGACATAATACAAAATATAGGGTTACCCAGAAAAAATAATTCATAACAAAAAGAGCCGAGATAAAAAACTAAAGAAAAAAACATGACCTCGTCTTTTGAAACCGTAAAATTGAAATGATAGAATTTCAATTGAAAAATATACCTTGATGGACACGACTAGCTGCCAGTTTGGCGTGTTTTACTTTGGCGGTATGCCAGGTGTCATCATTCGTGACAATGGACGTTCGGCGGGAACTTCCGAGGGGGGCCGACTGGCCAACAGTGACGCCACGCAAGCGGCCAGTTGTTCGTATGTGATGTTCGAAATGCGTTGGCCTAAAGAAAGATATTTGGGTTGTTACGTAGTTTATTTGGGTTTGCTTATTAGGAGGACACGACAACGACAATAATAAAAACAGACCGAACCCTGATCACAGATTATCACAGCTTATATAGCCAATATAATTACGTGTAATTACACAGTTATCGTTGTTCCCAACTTCTCCCCAACAATTGAAAATGATTTATCACATATTTGATTGAAATTGTTGATTGATTGTTTTGTTGATTGATTGGAAGATTTGTTGATTTGATTTGATTGCTTTTTTATTGTGATTTATTGATTTGATTTGTTGATTAGAAGTTTTCTTTGTGTTTTCACATCGTTTCGTTTCAACCGTTTTGTTTCATCACGCGCATCGTTACTATTCGTCGACGCCTCCTTCATCACGCGGGTCGTGGTCGTAGTCGTCCTCCTCAGCTTTGCCGACGTCGTTTGTCGCTGTTCGAGGATACTTGGCCGGTTTGTTTCGTCGGTAGACTCTCGCAATCAACTGCTTTTCTGCGTCTGACATTCTAAACTGCGGATGCCAATTTCGGAATCTTGCGAATTTTGGTGAATAGTTTTGCTGTTGATGATTTTGCTGTCGCGTGTCGTGTCGAATGCGGGAACATCGACCGATGTATTGCGTGGTTTGCTGTTGCTGATTATTGATTTGTGGAGTGATTTGATTGTTGGCGAACTGGTAGTTCTCAATCTGATTGTAATGTTGCTGATTATGACCAAACTGGTCGCTGAATTGCGGTTTGTAGTTGAAGTTTGTTTCGTGGTTTTCACGGCTCGTGTTTTGGTAATTCGGCTTGCTGCCGTTGTCTTTGTTTTTCTGCCGATCGTCGTCACGGCTGTTCTTTTTCTTTTTGAAGTTTTCGCAGTCTTCGATTCCTTGGATTTTATCCACAATTTGTCGGAAATTGAGACCCTTGAACTTCTGGTCCTCTGCTTTGCTCGACAACAACGGATCAAGCAATCCTTGCACAAACTTGTTGATCAACGTCGTTTCGACAAATGGTATATAGTTGCCATTCGAACCGCGATAGTTATGCCCAGTGGCAAGAAGTAAATTCTCCAGACGTAGTCCGAAGGCGCGCACAGATTCTCCTTCCTGTCGCGTTGCTGTATCGAGTTCGTAGACGGATGTAATTGCCTCATTTCTTGGTCCGTAGATGGACTCAAGGTACTTGATGGACTCTTCCAAATTTTCACGCACTCCTTGTGGCTGTTGATCGAAAGCAAACAATGCGTCGTCGGAAAGACACATGCGAATGTGCTCGACCGCGATTTTTGGCGGTGGGTCCCATAGCTCCAGTCTGGTCCGCAGACTGCTGAGCCAAGTTCGGAATTTATGATTCTTGGCTGGGTCGAACTTTTGCCATTTTTCGGACAACAACATCATGTATGCTCTGTCATTGTCAGTAGTACCGTTGGCTACATTCTGTTTACAGCAGTGGTCATGATCAGCAGTCACCTTCTGCTGATTCTGCAGTTCGAGCATCTGACTGAACATGGTCATCATGAAGTCATTTTGCTTTTGCAGTTGTTCGTACTGTTTCTGCATCTGCTGTTGTTGTTGCATGACCAATTGAATCAGCTGCTGTGAGACTCCCGTCTCCGTTTTCACTTTACCGTGCCTGGGACTTAACCCACTGGCCTCGTCATTTGCCTTGGGAATTAACCCAGTAGGCTCTCCAATCAGATTTTTGGTCCTGGGAATCAACCCAGTGGACTCATTTGCCTTGGGAATGAACCCAGTAGGCTCATCAATCAGCTCTTTGGTCCTGGGAATCAAACGGTCGTGGGTTCGAGCCCCACGTTGGGCGCCAGAAAGATATTTGGGTTGTTACGTAGTTTATTTGGGTTTGCTTATTAGGAGGACACGACAACGACAATAATAAAAACAGACCGAACCCTGATCACAGATTATCACAGCTTATATAGCCAATATAATTACGTGTAATTACACAGTTATCGTTGTTCCCAACTCTAAAAATACAGCACATGCATGGTACGTAGTGCCACTGCATGTATGTGCTTGGATACTTCGACACGGCTATAGGTAACGGTCTGCCTCTAGAAATTGTGGGAATAAAATTTGACATTTTACTTTACTAAAAGTCAGTCATGAATTACAGATGATTGGACAAATGATTACAGAATGAAGTTAAAATGATTCAACTGCTGAAATAAATAAAGAACAAACCAGCTTTTTGTGGTCCGATGAAGTCTGTTTCGAGACTTTCCAGCACCACCCTGTAGTCGCTATAGCCGAGGTTCAACGCTACCGGTTCAGCGAGTTCGTTTTGTAGCTGCGATTTGCGAATACAAATGTTGACATTGACCCATTGTTTTCAACAAAGACCACAAGTTCAAACTGAGAAACCGTTGCTAGCTACATCGCACAGGTGATTTTAAAAGGCAAATGCCGATAAGCAGCGCTTTCTCAGGTGTTTGCACAACTAAACAACGAACAGAGGGTGATGGAGCACCTTTCTGAGCTCGGCCTTGATGGTGACTGCGCTGCTGTCCTTCGCAAACAGCCGTCGCCTGAACTGATCGACGACACGCCGCCTGTGGTCGACGGTGTGCTCGATGGACAACTGACTGACGAACATCACCTGGTGCAGCACGGACAACAGCGACAGAATCGGGTCGCTGATCGCTTGCAGCTGCTTCGCGGGAATGCTCACGAGGCTCGTTGCGGAGAGCACTGAGACACGCAAATCGTACACTGAGACTTGTGCGTACTGTGAAAAAGAAACATGCGTAATTGTGTTTGATGCGCAGGTACGTACATCTTAGTTCATCTTCATCAATGCCCTCCACTTGTGACGTGCTCGCGGAACGTTGGATCGACGGCAGATGCATCATTGGTCGTACGTTGCGACCGCCTGAACAAAAAAATCAGCTCAGTCACGCAGTTCACTCTAAAAATAGAGATCAAAATCAGACTCTCTGACCTGTCTCTTACGTCTCTTGAGTATACAACGTCGTCTATTTATTTTAAGAAACTTTTCTTAATCGCGGAAGACTCGTCAGAGACGTCCCTTAGAACGTCTGTTAAAAAACTCCACGGTGGCGATGAGCCAGAAAGCAAAGAGCATTGCGACTCACTGGCCCAAGCGAGTCGTTTGCCTTGGCCGCTGTTCTGTTTCGTTTTCTGCGCGACCGCCGACGCCTGTGGGTCGAGCAGCGGTGGCAGCGTGGCGCTGCTCGTGCGACGGCGTGATGCGTTCGCGGGCGCTGTCACCAAGCCCGCCGTGGCCCTGCTGCTGCTGGTGCCACTCGTTGGCAGGCGACTGGCCACAGCGGCTGCCGATTTGGCTGAAGGAAAACACATCGCGATGTCGCTGTGTGGGAGGCGAGCCACTCAGATGCTGTTCCTAGTTTTATCCCACCGAATTTATAAGTTTTCAAGTTAAAACTTATTAGTTTTAAAATGTTAAAAGTTACCCATGGCCTGCACGCTAAAAGAATTTACCATTTCTATCTCTATTTCCCATTCATTTTTGTTTCAATTTCCGTTTCTGCTTCCGAAATGCTAAGCGGAAGTCTATGATGATGATGATGAGTATCTGACTATTTCTGAAAACCAGACATCGTAGAAAAGTGCAGTAACGAAAAAGTTTAGACATGGACACGGAAATGGAAACCGAAACAGAAACGGATTTTTTTAGCGTGTGGCTTCATGAGTATTTTAATTAAGACTTAGACTTAGGAGCAACAGACAACAGACTTGTCGTTGGCGTTGGCCGTGCCCGTCTGGCCCGAACGACCGGTGCCACCGTGGTGGCAGCTGGCATTGTCTGCCTCGTTGCGGCATTCATTCAGTTTTCTAGCGAGTTGCCAGTGCTGGACGTGCCGCCAGTGCCACTAAATAAAGAGTTTCCTCAAAAATATGTGCTCAGCAACGCAACTACACTTGTCTGCAGAGTTAAGCGGCATTCATGAAGCAGTACTATGTAACACATACACAGTTACGCGTCACTAAATGCTGTTTCATGGTTGACACACCTTCTGTCCGTTGTCCGATTGGCCGAGCGTGTGATCTGGTCAGCGGCGACTGTCTTGTGATTGGTCTGCTGTTGCATCAACTCGAACTGTGCACAGAATACTTCGTCGAGGCACGTCAACAAGCGACCTGCCATTATTGCTGAGATGCCAATGATGTCCGGTCGCTCGGCTGCATTCGCAGTCAGACAACTGCGAAACACAACATGAATGCATATAAACTGCTGGTGTGCTTTATCATCAAAAATGCTGTCTGATAGATACTTTGAGTAGACTATAATCAGTTAAGGCATTTATTGGCAAGTGTACAAGTGGAAATACAAACAAATAAATAAATAAATAACCTAACCACTTTATCACATTGATGAGTTCTTCGGAGTATTGATCGGAATCAACAGGCGTATATTTCGCTTCTACGATCTGTTTGTAACAATAAAACCAGTGATATATAAAAGAATGATTCATGTGTTTGGGGAGTTGAAAGTTCAGTTGTATTTGTACAGGTTTACTAGCACAACTACTAGTTAAGCAAACTTGTGAACCAGCTACAGCTCATCAACTTTATGTTGGGATGAGATCCCTCTAACTTTTGTTTTTGTTCCTGTTCTCGTTTTCGTTTTTGCTTTAATAATGCTTTGTCTTACAATTGTGGCGAGCTGAAGCATGTTTGATGAAAAGAACGGTGGTTGCAGTGTGCACATTTCATAGACGCAACAGCCTAGCGACCAGATGTCTGCTTTGTCGCCGTACGGCTGATCTTGCAGTATTTCTGGGCTGAAAATTGCTGTCGAAGGTTTTAAAAAGTTTTAAATTATACGCATGTTCGGCAAAATTAAAAAAAACGTTCAAGAAAAACATATTTTACCAGCTGTAATTAATGGTTCCAGCGTTCGACTTGAGATAACTGTCACCGCGATGCTTGGCGAGGCCAAAGTCCGCTGTAAGAAAAAAGAAAACAATTGAAATTAAAAGAGCAAATTGGGAAACAACACGAAACAAAACCGACTTATAACGACATGTTCATTCTCAGCAAGCATAATATTGTTCGGCTTCAGATCGCGATGAATGATTCGTTTGTCCTTGTGCAAATACCGGAGACCAAGAACAATCTGTAAAATCGAAATGCATAATGTACAATCGATGTACACCACTAAAAACATAAGATCCCCAAAAATCCCCAAAATGATCGTACCTGGACTAAAATATTCCAGATTCGTTCTTCAGCAAACTTTAGATGCTTTTCCCGAACTGAGTTTACATGCTCCTTCAATGATGCCCCATCAATCAAGTCCATCAGTATGTACAGTTTTTCATCTGCAAACGATTGATTTTGATTTTTGTTGGTACTGGTATTACATCCAAGACCGTTTGGATTGGACGTTCACCGTAAAAAGTTGCATTTTTCGGCTTACCGCGTTTGTAAGCCCCACACTAAAAGAGAACGGAGTGTCCCAGGGCGAAAAGCCAAATAATTGATTTTTTAAAAAGAATTTATCAAAAGGCACACCCATTATTTATACAACTTGTTTACAGGAACTTCATCTTGAAATTTCACGAGACATCGCTGAAAAAGATCGATCCTGATGAGACGTCGTTATTGTGGCTATTATGGTTACAAATGCAGCAAAAACGGAATAAACAAATGAAAATTATTTGAACAGCAAATCACAACAGGCCTGGAACACTAACAACAACCTTGTTTTCAGGAAAGTTTTCACAACAAGCCTAATACGCAAGCAATGTGACTGACTTTCCAAGAACACCCTTCGGTAACGAATGACGTTTGGGTGTCGCAGTTGGTGTCGAATCATTTTCACCTCGTTGATGATTTCTCCAAAACTTTTATCTGCTTCCTGCGACTCGCGACTCAACGTGCCGCTGTGCATGAAAATTTCTTTCAGGGCGTACCTGCAAAAGGAGGGTCTAACAGACGGGATTAGGAGTGGAGTTCAAAAAAAACTACAGAATAGCGGACACTGACTGTTGTTGCGCATTCTTCTTGCGCACACGATAGACACAGCCGAACGCGCCCGCACCGAGCTGGTCGAGTAGCAAATACTGGCTGATTTCACCCAACGGCTTGCGCAGTTGGTTCACGGACTCCAGAGCATTCGCTGTTTCCACTTCGTTTTCAGCCTGGAAATTTGCGAATTAACGCACCACAAGTGTATCTGCATTTGGAAAACGTTCATGCAAAAAAGTTCTCAATTCACTTATTTACTTCATTTTTTGAGTCACGTCACAATCTATGTACTTCATAATTCACTTCCTTTATGAAATTTAGTTAAGAACTTTCCTTCACTTCCCTTAAGGGCGCAGCTGTTACTGCTACGCGCCTGGGCATAGGTATGTAACGGTCGATCCCTTGATCTTCACCACAGAGTGAGTTATCAAATTTTTAAAATTAATAAAGTGAAGTGTTGAACTGAACCGAGAAGTGAAGTGAATTGTAAAGCGAATAAAGAAGTGAAGCAAATGGTAAAAAATGCGTTTTAAACTATCTATAGTAAGCTGACCAAATAAACGCGATATTTTACAACCAGTGGTTCATAAGCCGTCAGATCCTGCACATAGTGGCCAATGTCAATGAATTCAGCAAAGAAACCGGCCGGGAAAAGACGCTTGAACAAAAGTCGATTGCGTTCCAATGAGAACAGCAGACGGAGCACGCGAAACGCAGAGCACTGAAAATGCTGTTGCACCAACGCAAGCTCCTGTAACTCCCATTTTTTAAGGGACATTGTGCTAAAATGGAACAACCAATAGCTGAAAGAAAAGAGTTTTCGGGTGCGCTGGGCCAAGCTTAAAAATTTTATTATTGACAATTTGCGCCCAAGCGCTCCACTGCAATAGGGACGGGCCACTATGACTGTGTCAGACTGAAGTTCTGGTCAGTTCTGCTTCCGGAAAGATTTCGAACATGAAATTCAGCCAACCTGCAGCAGATCATAGTTTTTGTCTGGGAGTAACTCTGGTCGATTGCTGTGCAGTATCAACAGTTTTCCCAGCAAGTACACGCCGTTGTTTTGCACGATCAAATATGCGTTCGCATCAACGTGACACAGCTGAGCCAGCAACGCATTCAGTCCTTTAAAGTCACAAATGTTGTAGCAATTGCAAACATAATTGATTGTACTGATGTCAATTTCTTGGATATATGCCACTTTTAGTATTCACTTGTAGATATTGCAAAAAATATCAGATTTAGTTTTGAAAAATCAAAATGAGGTTGTGATTGGTTGTCATGGCTGGGCTTTTAAGATTTTGCGTTCTGTTACGAAGTTAAAAATTAAACAGTCTTCACTGTCGTTGTTGTTTATTTCAAGCACGCCACCCCCCCCCCACCGATTCCGGAAACCCGAAGGTACCAACTGGGTAACGGACGTCTTAAAGTGCGTGTCTATATATGCCGTTTTCAGAAAAATGCGTTTCTTCCAAAAAACCGTTTTTGGAGTTTAAAAAAAACGTTTCCAAAAAGGGTCATGAAATCTGGCTTGGGTCATGTAAACGGAGAACGTGCGAACACTTGTGTTTTGTTCTCGGTGATGTGACTTGTGGCAATATGTTCTGGCAAATAGAAAAACTCTGAGCTTCCGTTAGGTGCTGACCGGTTAACATTGCCAAACGATCCGTATCGTGTTGCTTGGACGTGTCTAACAGCGGCTCGGTATCACTGTCAATTGTTAAAAACAAATATTTTAGATTTTGTTTTGCTGGTTATTGCACAAAAGTTTTCCAACAAAATTATTGTCCAATAAAATCGTTATTTTCACCCCAGTTCAGCAAGCACCAATTGAATGATGCCAAGCGAGCCCATTTCAGTAGCAGTGTCCTTGTCATCAGCCAATGCTTCGAGCGCCCATGCTAGATGCCACTGCAAGCGAACGTTTCGCGTCGACAGAAGACTGGAAATATTGTTTTGAAATGAAGAATGAAGTGAAAACGAGACAGAAACACGGCAGGCACTGAGGACACGGGAAGTACAGTATGGGTGTGCAAATACCGTACTATTAATAGGGGTGCCACAATACAGGGTGATCAAAAAACTATCGGTACTTTTTTGGATAACCCTGCACACACACTTTCTTTTTTCAGTCCTCAGCTTTTTTCTCCGAGCTTTTTGTTCTGTGCATGAAATAAAATTGATCACCTAATGAGCACTGACAAGCCATCGTAGACTTTTACGTCGTCACGTGCTTTTTGATCGCAACAGAGCACACGCAGAAAACTGGCGCACAACCTAAAAAACACGGAGTAACATCGAGCAAATGAAGGCATAAAGTTACATACGTTCGTACTTTTGTAAATAAGTTGCGAATAAATTCATACTTTTGTGTAATTAAATCATCGGAGTCTCTCAGCAGAGTTAGTGCGCGATCAATTGGCACTGACAATTCGCAAACGAAGCCACGCGCCAAATCGCTTTGCTCACAGAACGTGGCCATCAGTTGAAAGGCCGCTTGAAGGACGCCCATGTCTTTTGACTCAAGGAATCGAACCACGACCTGCAAATTTTAAATGATTCATTTTGTTTAAGGTTAGTACAGGCAAAAATCATTTAAAATAAAATAAGAAATGTATTGTGTACCTGGTGCAGTTCAAGAACGGTCAACGTCTTGCAATGCTCGACATCTGCCGACAGCTTTTGTGATATACCTGTGAATGGCTTGTAAAATTTTAAAACTATCCAGATTTTAAAGCCACGGCAAACTTACTGAGAATACCGCGTGTCACTGTTGTCAATTGATGACTGGGATTTTTAAAATACTTCTCGCGCAACCAATCGCAGAACTAAAGAATCATGAGCCCTGAATTACGTTTCAACAGTGAAAAAGTCGAAATTTTTTATTGAAAGTAGACAAACATCGCAGTATTCATCAAGCATCTGCCATTCGAACACTTGCTCCTGATAGTATTTGTCACGCAGGATTATTCTTGCCAGTTGGATCAGCGCAAGAGTCCATTCAGGATCCGGGCAGCTGTCCTGCCATACTCTGAAAGATGGACACTGCGTTTCAAAAACCGCCTTGCTTTTAGGCAATGGCTTCAAGTGACATAATCGTGTGAACAGCGTACGTGTTCAGCAATCGATGCTTGAAAATGTGCTGGATGACCTGAAAATAACAAAATGCGCATGATGCTTCATGCACTTATCAGTTGTGTTTGAAAAAAAATCATGTGTATGGTGCACCAATACATTTCTGCTTACCGCTCCAAACAAGCGTTTCTCGTTTTCTTCTTCGCTAAACAACGTTCGCTCGACGTAGCTGGTACTGAAAAGATTTCACAGAATTTTTAATCAAAAAGACAAAAACGAGTATTTAATGCTCGGTCAACAACATGCCACAGCTTGCATGCGAGTCGCGTTTCATTTGCCACCAATTGTGTCGACCATTTCGACAAATTGCCGCGCAGAGAATTTGAAAGCTCATTCAGAAGTTGTTTTTGTGTTTCCCAAGGTAGTTCCATAGTACTTTAGTAGCATAAGAATTGCTTTTTACTGTAATTTGTCAATTTGTATTTGGTTCTAAAGATTATCCAGCATTGTTTTGTCCGCAGGTTGCCCACAGACACTTAGAACACACACTCTTCAGGACGCAAGCGTTTGTGTGCGTGCTCAACTGAACGCATAAAACTTAGAAATTCCTTTTTGCGTAAACCGTTTCCTGCTTTAAAAAATGGCGTATTTTTTGTGTGTAAGTCTGATAAACACAAAGCACGCCTGAACTTTAACATGGATAACTGAAATCGATTTCAAATACATGCTGCACCACACATACGGACGGCTTTGCATTATCTGTCCAGTCGTCAGCTGAGCCGCCCGGTGCAGCCGCGGTTGCCCAGAGAGACCAAAGGTAGAGCGTCACTTCAGCATGAATAAAACTCGAAAAACCTGCGCTGCATCATGGCACAAAGTGCCTAAATGTGCACTCTTGGGATACCTGGTAAGCTACATGCAGGATACGCGCTGCACATTAATCGGTATCAGTACTGATTACAAAATACAGAGGTGCTGATGTATGGTATGTGTATGTTTAAAAAACTGTTGCGTGTTACTTTCAGTTTCAGTTTTGCCATCCTGGAAAAACTACCGCTTACGCTTCTTAAAGAAACCGGTCAAATGATCGATGGTCGTGTGAAAGTTTCAAGACAGTTAAAATCAGGTGCTGCAGAATTTTTAGGTGCTTGCTTGTAAATTACAACTGGCACGTGCACTCGAGCTTCAGCCGAATTGAACATTTTATTCAACGTACAACAAAACATCTGTTTTTGAATAATAACGAGATTATGTATTTCCTGTGGAAACAAGTCAATTTTTAGAACATTAAAAATTTGTTATAGATCTGTTTCAATGATTTATAATTTGTAATCACCAGTCATATCTTCAAAGTGCTTGGAAAGCTAAAGTCCAGGCGATTAAGTCAATGAATGATGTCGACGCACAGAAGAAAACGGTTAAACTTGCTTTGAATTAAAAAATGAATTGACTAAACTGGCAAACGTGGCCACTAATCAATCAGACAAGCATTGTCAAATGGAATTCAGACATTTTCACGTCAATTGCACTGAGATTAAAATGGTAAAACTTACACAGATGTACAACAGGTAAAGGTGCACTGAAATTGTGCAGTCGAACTCTAAATTATAGGGAATCAGCTGATTGGTTGGTGATGATCACATGATGCACACTTTCTGTTCAAACCAAACACCGCCCATAGCAATTTATGCACAGAAAGCATGCATCACGTGATCGCCAACGACTACGCTGATTCCCTATAATTTAGAGGTCGACTTTTTATATGTGAAATATTTGCAAATGCTTTTAGACCTTTTACACTTTTAAAAGTTTTTCCTTCCACCAACTGAAGAACAACTTCAAGTTTTGTGCACAGTTAAAGCATCATATCCATATTCGTTAGTATAGTAACGTTTTTGTTTTTCTTATAAAATGACTTGAAACAGTTGTTTCGCTCAAACACTGCAACTTTTGAAGCGAAGTGCGATAAAGATACCAGTATACATGGCTTCGTTTGAAAATGCGTCTATCAAGCCAGACCAGACAAGCAAATGATCTGACAAAAATCAAAACAGAACAAAACGTAACCGTCTCGTCAAATTCAGCTTTCAGAATAGCAATAAAACATGGCATTTTAGTCAGATTTTTAACAATGGAAATAAAAATAAAACAATTAATAGCAACATAACAAGTAAACTGAACAACAAATTGATGTAGATGTTATTTGATACACCCGCAAAGTAGCAGAGATAATTGGTACACGCATCTGTTTCACGTGATAAGAACGGAAACCGGTTTTCTTAACGAATTCAATTTTATAAAGTGATTACCTGCAAATTCAAACAAAATCACTGAACGCAATGAATAAAAAACACAATGCCCAATGAAACAGTGGAGCACAATAATTGTTCCATCGGATGTTGACCGACGCCAGTTGTTACATATAACTACGCCAGATAAATTTACTGAAATCTCATCAAACAAACACCGGATACCGGAAGTCTAACAACAGACAACAAGTGACGCGAAAACAAATAATATTCCCAGCAGCCTCATTTCAAAGTTTCAACAATAAACATCCGACGACGGGCGTATTATTTTGGCGATGAAAATGAAATCAAACACTTCAAGCGATTCTTCACCGGATCGTAGTCACCAGCAATACAGTAACAGTTGCTCGGCACAGTGGGCCCAGTGAGCGCAGACGGCGTTGTGTGCTGCTGACTCGCAGTGTTGCTGGCACAGTAGTTCAGCCGGTGACGCAGCTCTTCGGGGCTGATGGCGACACAACGCTCACTGATAGTCTCAACTTCGTTCACGTCTTCGTGACTCGATCGGAACACAACGAACTGTAAACCAGCAACAATGGTGACATTTCACCGCGAACAATTATATGAATTCTTTTTACTGTTGAGTGATTGCCAGTATGAAGTCAAAAGCATCGAAAAACAAACTCTTGTCATTCATGTCCTTGAAACTTTGCAAATAAAGCAATGCTGCTTTACCGGCACCAGCTGCTTGTCAGCAATGCCGTGGTCGCAGCTCAACTCGTCCGCCCGATAACACCAGGCCACTTTCACAAATTTCTGCTCGGTTTTAGGCAGCGTCCAAAAGTCACGAATCACGCCGACGTAAGGACGGGCAGCAGCGGCGGACGTGCTCGAACGCACCGGGCTGAGGTCGGCGCGCTCGCAGTGCATCAGATGCACCAGGTCACCGAGCTGTAACACCACTGTTAGTTTTAGGAGTGTTCATTTTTGTCAATACTGTTACAAACAATGCAACCAACCGCAAACGTGACTTGTCCTTTGCGCACGCTGTCATAATGCGCCTTTGCGTTGTGTCTGTCAGTGTGGCACGCCCTGCGTCGACCGCTGTGCTCCCCCCGACGCGGCTCGCCAATCCACTGCCAATCGCCGTTCGTACTCGCATTCTCGTTGATCGACGTATCGTCAGTGACTGTTGCCGCTTGACATTTACTGTGACTTTTCGTTGACTGCTCTGCCATTTCATCCACATTAGTTCTACCAGTTGTCGAGTGTTTTTGGTGGTGCTTCTCACCGGTGACTACGTTCTTTGGCGCGATGCTGTTGTTAGTTTTTGTGTTGATCTGCCTGCTGCGTCGAGGCGATGACGCAGGGACCTCGGTTGTGTCCTTGTTCGTCGCGGAACTACGACACGAAGCGTTGAGGCGTTTGGCACTGCTCTCAGCGGCGACCGACTGCGCTTGTCCGTCTTGGTGATCGGAGTCGACATTCGAGCGTGTTCGCACGACGAATCCCGGCAGAATCGGAGTGCGCATTTCTGTGCAACGCGCGTTTACGTTTCAACGGCGGAATCGATTTTATTAAGTTTTCCATTGATGGCATGTGAAATCAGCTCACTTGTTACTGGAAAATCAGACGGCAACATGCGAACGTCTGTCAACGGGATGTTGCCGGAGTCACCGTCATCAAACGAAATCGTAACCAGCGGCACGCCGTTTCGATCCGCACGCTCGCTCTTTCCATCTGCAACAACAGAAAATAGTTTACAGTTGTTTACGCAAAAAAGGGTTGTCCCACTGGTCCCACCATTCCCGTTAACATTTGACTTGCCACCAATGATAACTACAACTACTTTTTGGCACACAGCACTCAGAAGACAGCTGCAACAGCGATGTCCATTCAGTGCGACGTTAGAAATTTCACGACACATTTCCACACAATGTTATTTTGTTTTTTTGCAAAGTACAGCAAAAGGACACTAAAACTTAAAAGCACTTCTGCATTTCAAAGTAATGAGTTGTCATTCAAAAATATTCTTCCGCATACCAAATGCGACCGTATCTGTCACTGAATTGTCCGCCCTCACCTTTCCAAAAAGTCAGACCAACAGAAAGTATCAACGTTTTGGTAAGAATTTGCAATGCACAGTTGCATATGACACACCAGTTGTTGTCGAAACAAGAACAATTTGAACCAACTTTTGTTAGCTGACTAATACAAAACCACATTTTTTGCAAAAATGCAGTTTGATCCGTTTTGCGCCTTTCCGTATGTTCACAACTGCCATTTTAGCTTTCCATTCTTGAATTTCGTTGTGAACGGCTCAGTAGAAGAAGGTTTGTGTTCCATGTCGCAGTCATATGCCTCTAAGCAACATAATAAACATTGCCGCTGCTGATGTTATTGAACAAGGTCTGTACTATTTTAAAGACCTGAACCGTCGTTGTTAGTGGTGCCATGTCACGCTGCGACTTGAGCAAATTAAATCTTGAATGAAAATTAGGGTTTCATTAGTTCATAACAGTGTTACTTGAACTGTCTAACGAAACACTGCGTTATTGGTACGTTTGTAATTGCATGGTTTTCTGATGAATAGACCGACATTCAGTGTTCCAGAAGACGTGCTGTTGACCAGCTAGCCACTTTGAATAACATTTCTTGATTATGCAAACGCTATGCTCATTAAGCGAAACCTGTGGTTCCGCATTTACGTCATCAGTCATTTTGTTGACTGCATGTGGACTTTTCTTTGAAGATAAGCCATGCAGTTCTAACAAATGACAGTCCTTATTTGAAAGCGTACATTTGAGTTATTTATTTTTTCAGTGTCATTTTCTTGAGTATCACATTGTACATATGTCCAAAACGTGTCCCAACACACAACATATAATGCAATGTACATACACATAGGTACTTGCCTGAACGGCAGCGCACAAAGAAATGCAATAAGTAATTGATACAAAATGTGTCTTGTGATACACTGTGTGGATATTGGCTGAATTACACAAAATATTGTTTACGTGTGTCCGTTATTAGATTTATCTTTGTTAGCTGTCAATGCTTGTCAAGCGTGCCTTTATAAACGCATTTCATTTGATCGCTGGGTGCTACATTGTGCGTTATTTATGCGCAAAAATTGAATTACGCAAAAAGTTTTGCGTGAAATGTCCATGTACTTACTGCATAATATTCTGCACATCCAACGTATTACACAACTGAACTTTTGCTAAAATAGTTTGATAAGAATCCTGTACACACTGCTGTGCACTGATATTTGCAAACTTATTTGAAGCCCAGAAGGCAAATTTACCGTGCAGCCACGTGACTTCCTTGTGGCCATCAGACTCAAATTCTCCAACCTCAAAGGTCAGGAAATTCGTGTTAAAAATGAATGAGAGACGTCAGCTGCTGCATGCTGCACCAAGTTTCCATGCCAACTGTTTTGTATCTTCATTTTATCATATCGCATCAAAACATCCACGAATTACTGATAAACGCGGGTTTTTGAGAGACATGCTCAATCAACGTCGCAAAGAAGTGTGCACATTCTTGACGAGGCAAAACATCGCCACTCGGGGTTGTTTTCGTTGTTTGTTTTTATTCTTCAGTATGTTATTAGCGGCTATTCAATTTGGGGTCCGAAAAACCATCAAATTTTTCCGAGACTACTTTTTCGCAATATCTTGCATTATTTGCACATTACAAATCCACTTGTAATAAACCATATGTTGCTCCTGAAATTCTGCATTCAAAGGTGTTCTACTGACTTAAACATAAATTGGTAAAAAAATGTTGTACGCAACGTCGCTGACTTCCTACGCTGACCAAACAACGTTCAACGTGAGCAAATACCAATCGATTATTGCCGGCAAGAGCCCGCTGGTTTCATTCGACGGCAACCATCGACACAGGACGAGCAAACAACGACAACGTCTGTTCCTGAACAAGAAACGGCGTCCCTCAACGCCAACTGGCTCCAGTAAATCGAACAGCAGGAATCAATCGCAACCCACTACGCCGCCTGCGTCTCCGTGCGCCCCACAAAGGACCACACAACGGCAGAGGTAATCAAACCGAACAAACGTGGATTTTTTTAACAGAGATTTTTTCAAAGATCACACATTGTTTCAGGAGTGCTTCCAGCGCCACTGAGACCAGCCAGTTCAACTACAACAGCAGTTTAGACGACTGCTATGGCATCGATGATGATAACAACAAGCGCAAGCACCGCCAGAAGCTGTCGCTGTTCAGAGGTCGCTCTCCAAACGCGGTATTGCCGAAAACGTCGACGCCCGATCAGTCAAGCAACCATGAGAAGCACCTGAAGAAACATTCAACGCCACACTCTGCAGAGGTGCGCAAGTACAGAAAGAAAAAGCTGTCTTGTCCGGCTGTCGTCAGCCACAAATGTGAGCGCGCAGCCGCTGCAAAACGCTCGCTGCAAATCGACTGCGAAGCGCAAAATCGAAAACTATGGTTAGCAAAACAAGGCTACTCGGTTGACCACGACGGCGTGGTGATCGACAGGCACATTGCAACCAAGTGTCACCAGTTTCGAACAGTGTTGATTGTGGTCGAAGATTACTCGGAGGTTACTGATCAAGCTCAACAGAAACAATACGACTCAGAATCAGAGCTCAACGCGCATTTACTGATGGCACCGCCACTGTCACGCCATTTGAACATTGACGTGCCAATTTTGCCGTCGGAGATCAATGCGGATAAACAGTCGCAAAACGCAGACAAACAAATCAACATTGTTGCAATCGATTGCCGGACCCGAGCAGCAGGAAACAATGGTGAAATCATCGACAACGAGGAGATAACATGTGAAGATGCTGAGAACCACGCAAAGGTAGAACAGCAGAACGAAGCACACCACGATCAAGATCATGTGCAACTCGTGATTCTGCCGACGAAACAAAACAAATCGCACAAACAGCAGCAATTGAGACGCCGGAGCAGTCACAAATCTGCAAAGCTTGGCACAATTGCGCGTCTGAAACGAAGTTTTGCCAGATTAGCATTTAGTCGCAGTCGTGAGCCGACCAACCGGAAAACTTGTTGACATACATAGACATACATGACGTACATAGACTTTGTATGTAACTTTACAGGACCGATGATTTTGTTCGTTTTTTGTTTTGGTTTACATTGATAAATTCTGTTTTGGTTCAAAACGTTCACGAACGCCTTTCATTCGTATGAATATCATTTCATTTGCTTTCTGGAAAACTTTTTTCTTTTGCTTTTTTCTGTACATTTTTTCTGTATATAAACATTTTTGAACAATTTCAGTAGTGCTGTGAATTATTCTGAGAGCCAATGCGACTTTGTTTTTGCCAAACAACAATGTTTTTGTTACAGCAATCTGTTACAGAATGCTATCACGTTTTATCTGACCTTCGAACTTTATAACGAACAACCGAACAACTGTTAGAAGTTACTTGAAAGTTCAATGCAGTTTAGCATAAGTTTACCGATGACAAAATGTGTTTGGGGTTTGGGTATAATGCTCAATTCTGTATCAGTGGCTGATATTCACATTTTTGTTTTGTTTTCAGCAAAATACTGCTGCTGCGTTCACAGTGAGAATGGGGGAATAAAAGAAAGTGAAAAGGAACCAAAAGTTTTGACAGCTGTTTACTGTTTTTCGGCAAAAACTCGGTAATGCATCACAAACATAAGTTTTGGTTTTTCATGCTTTTGACTAAAAAGCACAAAAGTTGATGAACAGTTGAAACCAACCTACCAGTGGCATTGTGGATTCATTCTACGTTTGGAGAGGTTGTAAGCACTGGTGTTTGTTAAACGAACTTATTGCGCAAATAACTACAAACAAACGTTCATGAAATCTAGAAATCTATTCACGGTTGTTAGGGCTGATTACCTGAAAAATTGCGTACCAATTCAAATTATCTCGGTTTACTGTGCAACATCTCTTAAAAACTTTGTGAAAAACATAATTTCTCATCTCCACTACTGAAGTGCTGTTTGCAGTGTTCAACTGGTAGTCTTCAAAACGACAATTATGCTGAGAACGTTGTGAAAACAGGTTGTAACCGTACAACCGCAGAATGCTGATTGCAAAATTGTATATTACAATCCACATGACAAGCTATGTATGTCGGGAAGTTGACTAAATTTTCAACAATCACAGTTGGTTCCGGTACAAAAGTTGATGAAAACAACAATAAACTTTTATCAGTGCAACATGATTTGAAAATTCGTCCAGTGACATTGATCGTGTAGTTACCAATGGTGAATGTTCCAAATTGTATCTTGTTGGCTGAAGTGGGGTGACTAAAAACGCCCAACAAACAAAACAGTTTTTGTGATGATCGGTCGAGCGGTGGTGATAAGAAAAATAAGCTGTATATGGGCTGGACCCGTCCAGAAAGTCAAAGAAAAACTGCACAAAAGTATTAAAATGATACCACTTTCAAACGTTTTTCAGCGCGCACGTGAATGTTTTTTGAAAGTTATAAACTTGCCATTTGGCAGGCATCTCACACGAAGCCGTTTCACGTGCGGATTAGAACGCTGCTAGAAAAATAGTTTCATGTCATACAAGACAAAGTGGTCTGATAATGATGGTAGAAAACGTTATATTTTTTATTTTCCTGAAATTTCCCAGAATACAAAAGCATAACATAAATTAAGAAATTCTGCGCTTCGCAGCCTTCAACTTATGGCGCTCGCCGTGCCGCTGATAAAGTCGAACTACAATTTGTACGGTCAGCGCACGAGCAAGCGAATCATCGTGCACAAAGGCGACACCGCGCACTCGTCTTCGAAGCGTCGTCAGAGCGCTCCAAGTCTGCTGGCGCGCTACACGCACGCGGCGCGTTCAACCGCGTCCGTTCGAGCGACATCGGCTGGTCGAGGCAAACCGAAATCAAACACGATCTCCGTGGTGAGCACGGCTACTCCGGATCAGCTGCCAGTCAGCCATGCGAGCAAAGCAAGCGCCCACGCATCGTCGTCGTCGTCGCCCCCATCGCAGTGGAGCAAGAAAGTGACACTGAGAAATGAGCCATCGCAACAGCAGCAGATGCGACAGCAAGTGCAGATGGGGGGTGAGCGTCTGCAGTTTGATACTCGACCGTGGTCAGACGTTTTTTAGACACGCGCAAAAGGCAACCCGCTAGTTGTAAACCGCTTGCAGCACGCGTTTAGCCAATTAACCATGACGGACTGTTTGTTCAGTTGCAGCCCGTCCAACACCGTACCATCGGCTGCGTCGCATGTCATTGCCAGTTGCGAAACTTGATGACATTGACGAAGTGAGCCACTCCAGTCGAGAGTCACTTGACGACGACGAGGCAGACAAGGACGCCAACAATGAAGAGGACACGCTTGCCGCAGAGGATGTCACCGACAACGACAGTTTTGACGCCACAGACTTTTACCAAGGCACACAGCCAGCCATCCAACTGGACTCAACAACAACAAAACAAGCGACGCAAAATATACACGATGTGGTGAAAAAAGATCGAGAAAAAAGTGCACGCATCTTGATAAAACAGGAAGACTGCAAGAGTGACAGTAAAAATTTTAGCAGCACTTTCGATGACGGTTCACCAAACGATGATGAAGACATTGCGCAGTCAACAAGTCCGCAAACAAGCAGCAACGGCTGGCGACAGCGACTGGCGCGAATGTCAAAGTTTCACAGCAGCAGCAGCCAATCATCGTCGAACAACAGTTTCGACCAATCAACGGACGGCAAGACAATTGCGGAACATGGACTGTTACGCCGCACAATGCTCGGGTGCATTGGACGTGGCGGACACGAGCACGATGCAGAATTGTGAACACTGGCGATTGTGATGAACGCTCGTTCATGGCATACAGCTGCAGCTGGTACATCTCAGTTGATAATCCATCAAATCTTTTTTTCATTTCTCTGTCACAAGTGATTGCAAGTTGTTGTACGGTTAGTGTTGCACCTTCATTTCAGGACAACATGTCTTGTTTATTGTACAAATTGTAAAAGCTGCAGCGTGGTACGGGTCATACTTTTGCACTGACTCTTCCAATTGCACTTCTGCTTGTCCTAACAACTTTGTGTACACATGTATTCTCATATGTGCGCATACATAATAATCGCCATTTTGTCTTGTGTTCGCACGTGCATTATTATGGACAGAACATTAAAAATTTTGAAAAACATTTGAGATAAAAAGCGTAACAAAAAGCTAAAACGAAAGAACCAACCGTTGGTCGCTTCTATGGTGCCCGGGTAAAATGCCTGCAGTTGGCCTGACCACAGCGCGCACACACGGTCACCCGGTCGCAGCAGGGCCACGTCACTCACGGCCACCTCGTGATACTGAAAACGCTGCAGAATTATTTTCGTGGATCCTGTGAGTTTACTGCTTTTTTACTGAGTCAATGCAAAATTTTGGTACAGTATGGCTGAATAAATAAGGCGGTCCTTGTATTCTCCACCAAGGCGGGATCAGTCGCAAACTAGGAATTGGCTTTTTCAAGAATTCCAAGATAATTCTCAATTGTTTGTGTAATAAACTGAATAGCACGAAGAACTCATTAGTTAAAAACACGTCAAATTTGACACATAATGGGTTTTTCTGGACGTCTTTTACTTTCATTCAAATTTCGCGCGCTCCTTGCAGCCTGAAAAAAAGCTGCCATGTTTACTCGGCCATTCCGTACAGACGCATCACAACAACCGCGTCACGAACTGAGTAATCAGCAGCATAACATTTTTGTAAACTTCTCCAACCGCATTGTGCAACAGTTCCTCTTGGCACATGACGTACGGACGACTTGCGCGCTGGCCAACAATCCTAACGGTGTAAATGAGAGCGTCCGCAGACAGCAGTTTCAGCGATCCAATGTAGAAGAGTCCTCCCTCAAGCAAGACGACACGAGATTCGCTCACAGGTTGTTCAGCTGACAATGGAATGGCTGAAACAGTGAGCTAATAATGGTGTAGTGCTCGTGTATAATAATGGAATGACAAACTGCAATCAATGGTGCGCTGTGACACAGCTACACAAACTGACATTTCATGAGATTCTCTCGCTGGACGCGCTGCTCAGGGCTCAAAGCAGTTTGCAATCGGTCAGTGGTCGATCGATGATCGCTGTTGTGTGCAAGCAAATTGGTCGTGCCAGCATAGCACTCTGGCGAACCGGGGCTACTTTCAAACGGATTACTGCCCGCTTCATCGCAGTTCTTTGTTTCTTTTTGATTTTGGGAACGTCGTTTCGGACTGTTTTGATCGCTCTGATTGCTTACAGACGACAGTCGACGTTTGCGCCGTTTTCTTGGTGAGCTGTGGTCTTTTTCGTTTGATTGGTCGGTTGCAGGGGAGTTTATTAACGATAAAAAATCTGTTAGTATTGGTTGGTCGGCGGTTTTATTGCGATTCGCTTGATTCTCATCTGTTGTTGTTTGTAGATTTGAAATTTTGCAGGAAGGCTGTTTGTCATTTTCAACTTCTGACGCTTTTGAACGACTCCTCGACCTGGTTGAATCTGATGCCACAATTTTTTCTGCGGTCGGCACTTCTTCCTCTTGTATTTCCTGTTGTTGTTGTTGTTGTTGTTGTTGTTGTTGTTGTTGTTGTTGTTGTTGTTGTTGTTGTTGTTGTTGTTGTTGTTGTTGTTGTTGTTGTTGTTGTTGTTGTTGTTGTTGTTGTTGTTGTTGTTGTTGTTTAATCGTTTTATGAAATCGTCGTTTCAATCGATTCAGACGTTTCTGCTGTTTTGTGTACTCGTATTGAACTGAGCGAATCTTTGTGCGCAATTCGAACTCGCGCACCGACATTCCGACAGCCCACTCCGGAATGAGCAGCGCCGACTGCACGGTGTGGCTGCCGACGCATTCGTCACGAAGCAACGCCGGCTCGTGTCGCAGTGTGGCGGTCGTGGCCAGCTGCAAAGTGGCCTGTGCGTCGTCGACCGCGGTCACATGCAGCTGTTCGTTGCGGTGCAGTTCGCAGCAGTGTGCCACTGTCAGTGTTCGTTGGTTGTGCTCAAGCGACGGCAGAGAGTCAGCGTCGGCCGACACGAATGACGTCGATGACGTGGCGTCGCTGATTTGGCTGTTGCTGGAAACGGCACGATTGCTGCAGTGAGTGTCGGTGGTGACTGCGGTTGAGTGAGTGCTGATCGTGGATGCGAGTGACTCGATGTCGTCGCTGCCGCCACTTGTCGGCGACACGCAGCTCTGCGACGCATTGCCACTGTGGCTGGCCACTTGCTCGCCGTTGCGCTGGTGGCTGCTTTTGTTGCTGACACACACTGCCAGTAGACCGACTGAAATTACACCAACAGATACGGTTTGGACAGCGATGTTGCAAATTATTGCTGATTTGCAGCCGCAAAGATGTGTTGCTGATGAAACCGGCTCGATAGGATCGTGCTCTGCAAATTACTAGATCCTCCGTAAACAAGTAAAACCCCACAAGTTGCCTTTGTCTACAGCAGCAAGTCTAAACGCAAACTAAAAATCCAACGAAACCTGTCGGGTGTTCGGCACTGCATCGCTTGTGCACCGGACTCAACGGCTGTGGTTGATGTTTGTATGAATCAGCACCCATGCTGCTGACGTTGGTTGGCTGATGTTTGAAGGGAGTGTTCACGGGAGATGGCAATGAAGCCGTTGATTGGTGATGATGCTCGTTGCTGCTCTCTCCGTGGCCGTTGATCTGCAGAGACCGTAAAATTCAATTCTTTTGGTGAACGGCTGAATCGTGAACGTTATTGCAAAGATGACGTTTGGTAACATTTGGGTAGCTGTGCCCGATAAAACCCAATAGATCAGCCAAGCGAACCTGCATGCCATTCAGGGATTGGTTGCCGTCGATCGAAGTGCACGGCGAGTACGGAGGCGTCAGGTCTACGGCCGACTCGGCCTCGTACAGCAAACGGCGCTGCTGTGTGCTCGCTTGCATCAGCCGCTGTCCACCCTGCTCGCCATCGGGCCCGCTCTGTGGAATTTCAACATTCAACGCACCAGCACAACTGCCGCTGTTGCTCTTATTCGATGCAACCAAGTTCGTCGAGTTGTTCGAATTATTTTTTTGGTAATTTGATGATGTGATGTTGACCGTGGACTCAGTTGTCATTTTTTACACTCTCGTTTCACGCTCGTCGCCGTGCTTGTTCGGATCGTTTTTTCTTCCATCTCTATGTATGTCTTTCTGAAAATTAATAACACTGAAAAAAACCTGGTCTTTAAAAACGCTCCCTAGTGTTGTTGAACGCCAGATGAAATGCCAGTAACAAATCAGTGACATTCAAAAACGGTTACTTGAAGAAAAACTACGCTCGCAAACGAATGAAGAGCCTTCTGATCATGTATAATTAATTAAAATCTGGCATTCAAACATCGTGGGTGTAAAAGATACTACTGTGAAAAACGAAGTCTATAGACGTTTTGCAATTAGTACACCGCATCGCCTTGGCAATCGTGAAGGCTTTCGATTTTTCATAACGAATGTGCGAGGCTACAACGCTAAAACTCGTATAACAGAGAGACTGAATTCCATTGAGTCTTTGAGGTTGGTGGTGCCAAGCACAAAACACATTTTGCCACACACACTAAGAGTCACTGTTTCCGTTCTAGCCCACGTTTTTTTCATTCTCACAGGAGCTAGCACCTGAGCGCTCTACTTTTTAATATCATTATCGTTGCATTGTTATTGAAACATGAAAGCTTTTTGAAAATCATGAGCTAACCATAAAGAAAAGTTGTTAGGTTTTTGAAGGTATAATGTTTGATGAGAGAAAAGGGATCAGAAAGTGACTCAGCTGAAAAATTCTGGTATCGTGTCCAAAAACGGGTGCTACCACCAAAAATAGAACACGGAACAGAGCAGTTTCAATTTTTGAAAATGAGTCACGTCACGGCGCGTGCCGACTTCCAAAGTTCACAAATTGGCAGCGCCTCAGCATCGCCATACAATTTCATAGTACAAATCGAAACACGACCCCAAATCCAAAAATATATGACTCACACTTCTGTTCAAAAATGTTGCGTATTCGTGACAGATAAAATAAAATCAAAACATTAAGTGGAACACAATTTTTTAACGCTTAGTGAATTTTACACCTGTTTTGCCAAGCTAAACGTTCAACTGCAACGTGGTGAACGAACACTGTAAACAAAGTAAAATTACGTTGAATCTAATCAGTTTGACACAACAAAATTGTACGTACATAAGTATGTTATCTCCTAAGAAAGGTGTTGCGTCGGCTCGTAAAAAACAAAAAAACTGAAACTAAAACAGAAACATCTGTTTGAAGTTAGCCAACAAATGTATAGTCATCGTTTTTAACAGCTATACATCCATTTTTGTGAATTTCGGCTAGAGTAAAAACACACTCGTCACAATCGAACAATCGAACGGCGAAAAATACGAAGCACAAGCTTTGCAGCATTGTGGTGTGTGCGCAAGCAGGCGCACGCGAACGAGGAAGTAACGCTACCCCCAGTTGGAATGAACACAAAAACCAACGAAAAAACCGCGATACATAAAACTTATGGGCACCGTTCTCCTTTGTTTATCTGTTCGGCGCTAGGAGCCGCCTGGGCCGAAAAGCAATAAAAAACATTGAACACGCGCGTTCTGCATGATATTCCAAATACTAACTGCAAAATGGCGCTCACACACACACATAAATCGCTTTTTATCCCCATCCACTGTTTGTAAAACTGTGGGTTTGGTAAAACCGAAAAAAGCGGAAGCGCTGAAAACAACCACCACATTTCCATCATCAAAAATTTCATAACCACTGAGCAGGAGCGCAGTGTTTTTTATGCTCATGAGTTCTCTTACGATTATCTTTATTCGACCAAACACGCAACGCAACGAGTGTTTCCGAACAAACAACTGGAATCAATCAAAAAATCTACGAATTCAATCGCCTATCGTTTACTACCAGCACACACAAAAGCGAACAAAAACGCACAAGAAAATGGGTAAAAAAATATTCGAAAAAAATATTGCGAAAGTGAACGTGAGCACACAAACACGAGAATGGGAGAGAGTGAGCAGAGAGAATGTACGGGCGCAAGCTGGCTCACTGTGTTTTTGCAGCGCTCTGGCTGCTTTGTGCGCTGCCACAGTACACGGTGGCCGACAATGCAAACGCCACTGTGCAATGTACCTTTGCAGCGGCTTCGCTGCTTCGCGTGAACCGATTGTTGTACTTTTCATATGTTCTATCAGTTTTTGTGATTTCCCCTCTCTTTACGGGATAAATTTCGGTTAAAACGCAACGTTATAAATGCAGCGTCACCTTTTTGCCGCCCCTGTCAAACATGCGCACTGTTTTATGCGTGTGTGTGTGCCTGGATACGAGCGATACAGCGCAAAAAGAGGGGGCGAATGCTTGTTTACGTGCGCTGGACGCTGGAAAATATGGAAATTTTGTGCACTGGGGGCGTGAATTTACAGCGCTGTACAAAACACGCTCCGCGTGGAGCGGTGCCAGCTGCAGCGCGCGACAGTTTGTTTCTTTTTGAAAACGCAAAAGAACTTGCTGTTTGGATTGCTAGTTTTTTGTTGAAAATGTTTTGCGTGTTGCATGTGCCTGTGGACATGACAGGATACAGAACTGGCAGCAGTTTTAACTGGATTTTGCACAAAGATTACCCGTAAATATAAACCGGTTTTCCGTGCGTGTGTTCCTTTTTAGAAGAAATGGGGATGCTGATGTCACGACGGCTTGCTTCTGGAAAATGTGCGTGCAAACTGGTTTGAGCCAGCTGTGAGATCCAGGTGAAGACTGAAACGATTGAAATTACAAAATCAACGTGTCTTTGTTTCACAAGAGCAACGTGTATTTGTATGTCAAGGAATTTTCGCCAAACAACAACACCAATTTTCGGGGATATTTTGGTGAGTCATGTCCGAACGTTCAAAGAACATTATTTATATTCCTCTGGGTGTTTACTACGGTATACTCACTCACTGGAGATTTATCTCAGCTGTTGTTGTAAACAACCTGCGTTTTTTTCCGCAAAATCGAAATAAACAACATTTACATTCTGTTTTGATGCTTTCAAAATTTTGAAAAAACGGCGCAAATAGAATGTGCTCACGTGATGACTCGCCATGACATCAATTGCTGGCATCACGCCAGACCGGTGAAAAATGTCTTTCCAGAGAAATTTCTTTTCTTCTCTCATCTGCAAATTTACTGCTGCTCTAAACTACGTTTTTTTTCTGCTGAAATACAGCGTTTTTATTTGCAGCTGTCATATGGCACCGTGAATCCAACCCACTATCTTTTTTATTTCTTTTCTATTTTTAATGAATTGCATGTTCATCGGTGGTTACTGGCCAGTCAACAAGTCAACAAGAAAAAGCACAAAAACCATCGCGGGACCAAGAAAACCGGTTTTAGTTCGCCAGCAAAAATTATTGTGTTTGACTTGATTTTTTCAACGTTCGGAAAAATGTACAAATAAAATAATACGTGCACAAGTTGGCCAAAAATAGAATGGTGATGTTGTAATTCTCTTCCTTGCCTGCTGACATTGCGCCAAAAAATAGTTTTTTTTATGTCATGCGAACATAAATGTTGACAGAAAAAAAACGATGTTGAAAAACTACTAGAGAACATATGAAAGCCGAAGGTCAAAATTCAATTTTGGTGAATCAAAAACAAATATTTGGTGAAGATAAGAATTTTTACACAATCTGAATTTCGCCAGCACATAAATCACATGGGTCTTATCATCGTTTATCTGGTAAAAACATGAAGGGACCACTGGTGACTGTGCGCGTCCGGCGACGACGGTAAGGGGGAGGGGGAGGGGGCAGCGGACTGTGGGGCGCATTCGTGGTGGCCGTCGACGACGGGCGCCTCGGGGGACACGCGCAAAATTCGGTGTCCTGGCCTGGCACTCCTGCGAACGAACATTGGCACAATTTGAAAAGCCACAAACTTTTGAAAAAGTTACAAAGTTTAATGTTTTTAAGTTCAGTTGCATTTACCACGAGAACCAGTGCGGCCACCCAGACCGTTGCGACCCGCACGACCAGCCGTCCCGTCGTATCCGCGTCTGCCCGGTCGCCCTCGTTTGCCAGCTTGCCTCACATGCACCCCGGGGCGCCCGGACATGCCCTGAACGCCCTGACCCCCTGGTGTACCCTTTGCGCCTGTTTTTAAACAGTTTATAAACTTTGTTTAGCTGCTTTAATGGCAAGAAACGATTAGTATAAACAGGAACAATTTGGGGCAAATAAAGCCAATTGCTAACACGCTCAACAGAAGTACTTCAAAAATTAGAAAAACATTGAAACCTGGTAGTCCCTTGCCGCCAAGCATATCCAATCCTCTCACTCCTCGTAGCCCTATTTTTCCTTCAGTGCCCCTGTTGCCCCAACGCCCTTTTGGTCCCATGAATCCGGCATGGCCCGGTCGACCGTGCATGCCATGCGTGCCCCGTTGGCCTTTTGTGCCCAACTTTCCTGTCGGACCTTCTTTACCGGGTGGCCCTAAAGAACAGCTTTGTGATGTTTTCAATACATTGATCAAGCCAACCGTTCAATTTTTTTTCACCCGGAGGTCCCATTGGACAAACGACGCACGACCCAAAATGGATTGGGTCATCCTTGATGTCGAACGCGTTCAGTCCGGTGCCGCCACGTTGGCCCTGAAATTTGAGGAATGTGCATTAGATGAAAAGAAAATTGTAGATAAAGCATCACAAAGCATTTCTCACTGGAGGTCCTACGAATCCATCTCGACCGTTGTTACCCGGCTCCCCGGGCGGACCACGGGGGCAATTCTCTGGTCGGAACTTTGCGCAATCTTAAAAAAAAGACAACACCTGGCGTTTAAAACGAAGCACACTAACAGCTGTGCGACAGTTTTTCTGTATTTAACTGAAACGTGTTGACCGACCACAGTGAACGGCAGCTTCCGCGAATGGACTTGAACTTGGGGGCAGTGACGCTGGCGATGCTGAAGCAGCGGGCGTGGTGACGTGTGCTTCGCTCGTGGTCTGTCTCATCTTGTGCTGCTTTGAGAATACTGATCGATTGACCAACTGCAACCCGTCCGGCACGCCACCGGCATAAGGCCTGCGAGGTCTGGGGGTTGCGCTGGTCGATGCCGCTGTGGTGGCGCTCGGTGGCGACGCAAAGTACTTGGCCATTATGTCTTCCTCGCCTGCAAAAACAGCGATCATCTTGGTCTGAAGCTCGTTATAAATGTAGGTATTTGTTATGTCAGTGTTGAACAGACACACGTCACAAACACGAATAATAGTATCCGGGTGTCCTGTCCGCCGCAGTGTCCTTTCCGGCGCGGTGTCCCGGAATTAAAAGTAGCTCATCAGCAGTGAGTATTGAAACCACCCTCGGTACATACTTTTATTTCCGGGACAAGCTCCGGACAGCGCGGCGGAGCGGACACAACTTCGGACATTTTCATCAAGCGTGCACGTGCGCTGTTGTAAGATTGCCAGTGTTTGCAACGTTTGCACTGCGTTTGCACTAAAATTCCATCGAAAATGTCCGCTGTCGCACCAGTGCGTCTGGCGATCGCAAGCGGGTCTACAAAGGCGAGCTGTGCGGCGGTGCCACCAGCGGCGTACAAGGCGGCTGCGTATTCGCCCACGTCAATGCCACTCTCACGTTCACCTCGTCTCAGGGCATTCGCACGGACGCTCTTCATCTGCTGCCATGCGATGTCCGTTAGTTCCTGAACACTCGTTCGTGTCACACCGATCGGCTGGCTCGTGCAGAGGAGACATCCATCCAAAATAAAAGCATGATCACGCTAAAAAGATGTTCGGTTCGGACGGGTGTGCTGCCTGCCTGGGTGTCCTGCGTGGTGTCTCGGCAAAAAGTGGCAACGGCACACTGGGCTTTTCGAACGAACGTCCACACCGCGCGGGATACTCAGGCAGACAGGACACGGACGCCTGTTTGGACACCTTTTGACGTGATTTCACCTGATCATCACCAAAGCAAATGCCTGAACCAGGTTGCGTGCGGCACTCTACCAAGTAAAACTGACCGGACGATTGAGATTTGTTTCAAATTTGAACACATTCAAATGCTATGTAGTTAGTCAGCGTGGCCAATGGCCACTGACCAAGCTTGACCAGTGAGCACAGTTTTATTTCCAGTGAGAACAACTTCAGACGTTTTTGTTTCCAAGCTACCTTAAAGTCCTGCAGTTGCCGATGAATGTCAAGACGCCAAGTGTCCATTTTCACAGCCAACAACGGAAATATCAGCAGACACACTGAGATGGTCAGTAGGCTGCACGCCACTGCCGTGTAACCGACCACGTGACCGTCCAGCATGTCACTTCTCACACTAAATGTATGACCTATTTTTTTAAACATGTCCTGCCGAAATGACGTCATGTGCCGCCAAACATGCGCTTGCTGTTCGCAGCAAACCAGGCTTTCCGTTTCGCCGGATTTCTTCCCGCAAACAAATGATGAATGTCGAATCAGTCACATCAAACTGACATTTTAGTGCCTGTACTTTGACAAACGGGCGTTTTTTAAAGAAAATGACGTCATTTTAGTCCGGACACGTTTGAATAAATCTACAATAGTAAAACGACAAGCGATTTGTTACTGTGTACGTGTTTCATAAAGTTTGTGCCTGACAGAAATCATGCCAGAGCCGTTCTGAGTTTGAACAGCTGTTTTAGGGTGTCAAAAGAACGCTGTTATTTGTCAAACAATTTGTCACTGTGTCAACTTTCAAATATGGACGTCAGGTTCAGTTGCACCATTTGCAAAGCTATAATTAGTGCATATTTTTAACATTATGTTTCGGTCGATTTTACCAGTGTTATCAAACAAAACGATCTGGTTATCAGTGGACCGGATCAGTTTGATTTTAACTGACTGCAAAACGATTTTAGTACGCTTGTTTATGTTTACTTTAATAAAACCCCGTCCTGATATATGCTAGGCAGCGTTTCAAAGAAACCCGCAGCCTTACGTCAAAGTGGATTGGAAAAATCTCCTCGAGCAGGTTGATCTAAATTTTTGACACTCTGCATGAAATCAATGCGCTTTGTATGCATATGTATGTGTTTTTTACATGTGTGACGGTAGTTATACGCAAGTAGTTTGGGGTCATATCAGCATGTAAATCGTAGAAAAACATGTGTTTCAGATTTTACTATCAAATCACGTTCAAGTCTGAAACAGACTGTCGGAGTTTTCCAGAGAGCGCTGAAATTACGTGCAACAAAGAAAGGGCAAATAATCAATTTTAGCATGGGTTTCTGTGATAATATGTCAAAAATTTTGCTTTATGAAAGACAAGCGTGACACATGAGCCCGTTACCAACAACTGATTCATGGTTGCAATAAAATTGTAGCGAAGTATTTCGGCCCAAGAAACGAACGCGCTTGACACAAAGCAATGAGACTGAAAACAACATGACATATTTATGAGCTTAATCAAGCAAACAATGGGGTAAACGAGCTCCGGTCGGCGAGGTTTGGTTGTCCGCTGTTCGTGAGACAAGTTCATTGTTTGACAATAGTGAAAGTTGAGAAATGTTGAAAAAAATATGTTTTTTTTGCTGTTGCTGATATTTTGATGCCAGCTTCAATCTGGTTCTATCTTGTACTTACGGTACATTTTTACTATACCACCCATTATTGAAGGCCTGTATTGCTTCCTTTGCTGTACTGCACCAACCGCTAGTTTTGTAAGTCAAAGATTGTTTGAAATTTGAGGTAAGGCTCTCGTTTGCGGAAATTAAAAGTTGCGTCAATGTGTGCGTTTCTGTTTTCTTATTTTAATGGACTGATGTCATCAAAGCAGCTCTGTTGATCGTGGTGCAAATGTTAAAAGTGAAGACGTTTCCTTGTTTGTCACTTTTGTGAGGAGTTCATGCGTTTACAACATTTGTCAGGCAAAGGGGCACTGCAGCCGTTCAGACGATCACATGAACCGTTCTAAGCTACACGTCCAGCGAGAGAACCATTTTAGATTATCATTCATAATGTTTTTGAATGTGCAAAATGAAAAAAAAACGATATTCAACAAGGTTCACTGACAGACAGCAGAAACGCTGAATGTAATTATTTGAATGCGTTTTCGGTGCAACTGAGAAAGCGTGCACGTGTTTTTGTTAAAAAAATCCATGATGGTTTCACAGTTTTTCAAATATACAGAAAACAGAAAACTGTTCAAATGCAAAATGTGCAGTTCAACATTCTTGGTTGGTACATTTTTCATCCATTGTGGCGTTTCGGCAAAACTGTCTCCACTGTCCATCATACAGTCACACATATGCGCTCATATCTCACTTTTACGCTTTCAAGCATTATGTAATTTTGGAATGAAGCCGTGTCGTACACGGTTTTGGCATATCGGTCTTGTTTTCACATGCTTTTGTGCGTATGCACGCGCGTGCATAACGTGACACGGCGAAATGCGGCAATTCATGGCGCATTCGTTTAGTGAAGCCCCGTGCACATATGTGGTTTTCGAGTAAAGTAATTCATCTGTCAGAGCCACGTTTGGCCGTTCCGGCAGCAGGAAAATGCTTTTTGATGCAGAAAACTTATGTATTGCCTCTGCCGCGAAAGTTCATTGTTTTTAATTTCGCAAGATTTATAAAAAATTCATGTCACCTGTGACATAAAAGCTGCTATTCACACTGTGAACAGTTTTCATTTTGCTGAGCAAGAGATCTGTTAAATTTTCTGCGTGACAAACTTTGTGGTTAGTTGATTCGCAGTTGGCTTGTATTGGACAAAACGAACAAATTTAGTAGAAATTCAATTTTTCACTATGCGGTCGGCTTCCTTGTTTTCATCAGAGGCACAGCTTTAGACACGGAACTGCCGAACATTTTGTCAAACTCAGCCGCCTGACAGTTATAGTAATCAGTGGCCTTCTTCTGTGTGTATGTATGCTTTGTTGTATGCGTCACACGCTGCTGCACTAAAACCGTGTCTTTCAAAACATAACGTTGGTCAGTATGTATCTTGGTCATTTTTTCTCAGTAAACGAACTTTTCTGACTTTAAATTGAGGTTATTTACTTGGTGGATCAATTTTTTTGTCAACCGATCGGTTTTGTTTGAATTAAAAAACAGCTCCAAACAAGTGCCACACAGGAAATTCAATCCATCAAATCTCTCCATCATCAGCTAATGGAAATTTAGGCGTTGCGGATTCAGATTACGTCAGGCTGGCTTACGTTACTGAATGATAACGAGGCTGGCACACGGACTCACAGGATATGGAAGTTACATGTGAGAAAAACATCATTCCAAGGCGCTTGTTCATTGCATAATGACCGTTTGATGTTTTCCATTTTCAAAACTATTCATTTTCGTTAATTGAACTTCGAAAAATTGCCAATCATCGTTGTTTTTGCGATTCAAGCTTTCCGCCCAATTCAAAATGTGTTCAATCAGACATAGTGCACTGCATGATATGAATTGTGTTGGACATGAACAAATTTCAGAACTGTAAAATTTGCACCATTGCTGCGCTTGCCGTAAAACAAATGTTGATTCATATTTCGGCGTTTACCCAGTTGCCAAGCGTTCTATCGTTTTTTACATCTTCCCGCATTCCAAAATGTTCAGCATAAAGCGCCATTCATGGAGGTTGAAGCGCGCTGAAGCGCGCTGACGCGCTTCACTTTGCTACACATTCACGAAGCAAAAAAACAGCGCGCTTCAGCGTGCGTCAGCGCGCTTCAGTTTTGGAGCACATGCGCATTCACGGACGCGCGCGCTGAAGCGCGCTGAAGCGCGCTGACCAGCTTCATCGTGAATGAAGAAATGAAGCTGCGTCAGCCGCTGCGGCTTTTTAGGTTTTTTGCCCATTCACGAACGCGCGCGCTGAAGCGCGCTGACGCGCGCTGAAGTGCGCTATCATGAATGATGAAATGAAGCTGTGTCAGCCGCTGCGGCATTTGATGTCCGGACATCAAATTTGTGTGTGCAAAATCGCTGATTGTTGCTGTCAGTGACAATCTTTCACAAATGTTGCAAGACTTTTTTGTTATATCATTTAGTACTTTTCTGACAGATTCTGAACAGATTTAGTACATTCTGAACCTAAAAAGCCGCAGCGGCTGACGCAGCTTCATTTCTTCATTCATGATGAAGCTGGTCAGCGCGCGTCAGCGCGCTTCAGCGCGCGCTTGCATGAATGGGCCTTAACTGGTTTCTGTAACGATAAATTCTATCGGCCGGTGACAATGCGAAGCCATTAGTGTTTAAAGATGAATATTATTCGCGCACAAGAATAGCTCTGACTGTGCTCACAATATTTTCACGGTCAATTATCTTTTCACGGACACATGCGGAAACTGAACCGAACGAACACACACGGGTTGTACTGCGCTGGGTGTTCAAATCTAACGGTTTGAACAAGAGTGGATGAAAAACTGAATCGCTAAACTGAGGTGCGGCAAACAATAGTTTTCAGTGTTTGAGAACCAATTTTTGCTTCAATTATGACATGCCAGTGAAGAATGTTTTAGGAAACATGAAACATTTCTGTTGACTGAAAAAAATCAGCACAAAAGTCCAACAATCTGCTCAGGATGTTTTGGTTCGTCAAAAGTTATTTGTTGAGTAAGCGCAGATGTTGAGCTTTTACTCGAGTTTTCGTTAAGAAGTGAGTGCCCTCCCAGTCCTCTCCATGCGTGTTTTTAAAGTTTTATCATCTGTTTTTGACACACCGCCCAGTTGCCCACTACGATATGTGGTATTTTTTAAAGTTTTGTTGACAAAACCACAGGTAGTTTTACGAGCATTTAGTATTAACATTTGTGCACGCCATCTGTTTCACGAGAACTCCATGACAACCGCGTGAAAGACAATTTGAAAATAATTAATTTTTAAACAAATACCTCTCTCTGAAAAAACTACGAAAGCACAATCCTCACAAGCAACTGGGGCAACCTCAACACCCTGTTGTTGCCTCGCAGTCGTGTAATTTTCTTTCCTTTTACTGCTTTGAAAACTTGTACAAATGTACCATCACGAAAACAAAATTTTCACAGAAAACGAGTGTCAAATTCCAATAAAGTGACACAATAAAACAGCATGGGCCTCGGCGAGTGGGAGGCAGCCGCCTTCTGGTGCGTGTTCTCGCCCATCGCGCTGCTGGGTGCGGTCGGCAATGCGCTCGTGGTGATGGCAGTGCTGACGTCACGGCGCATGCGGGCCACCTCCGTCAACTGGCTGCTCGTCAACATGGCCGTCGCTGACATCGGCAACATATTCGCGTCGGCCATCGATTGGACACAGATACTGTATTTTAGGTATGAGCTATTTTTTCAAACGTGTCCCACTGAAATGACGCCATGTGCCGCCAAACATGCGCTTGTCGTTCACAGCAAACCGGACTTTCCGTTTAGCCGATTTCTTCCCGTAAACAAATGGTGAATGTCGAATCACTCGCATCTAAAACTGACATTTTAGTGCCTGCACTTTGACAAACAGGCGTTTTCAAAGCAAATGACGTCATTTTAGTCCGGACACGTTTGAATAAATCCACAATACTGACTGGGTGAGGTTGAACACCGGCCCGTTGAATAGGTTTTCGGTGGTAAAATGTATTATTTTGGTTGGAGTTACAACAGAGAAAAAAATCGGACATTCATCACAGACAAGTGGCCGAACTGCAACACTTTTGTTCCAGTGGTCAATGGTAAAGTTACACAAGAAGGAGAAAACTAAGAACAGGTTTTTAAAAGACGAACACAATGCACAAAAAGCGTTTAGTGAGGTCACGCAGCAGCTGACACTTGCCATACATTGTATATTGGATGTGAGATTGAAATTAATTTGGTCACCTGTTGTTCAAACCGTCCTCCCATTGCAGAGCTTACGTCTGGGAGCTATGGCCATATTCGCTGTGCAAACCAACAAAATACCTGAACGTCATGTTCCTGTACACTTCGCTGTGCTCGCAAATGCTTATTGCGGTTGAACGGTAAATAAAAAACTGAAATCAAAGAACCCGTTCTACGCTTTCTTTCTTACATCAAAGCTTTTCATGACGAAATGCGTCGACAAACAATCTTTTTCGTGGCAGGTACATTGCGATTGTGCACCCATTGCATGCGGTGCGCCTGTGCACACTGTTCAATTGTTTCGTGGCGATTTTTGCCGGTTGGCTGTTTACAGGTTAGATGAATTTCAACTTGTAATGGTCTGAATAAGTTTTGCTGCGAGTAGGCAGCCATCGAAGTCTTCATCAGAAATATCACAAATGGCTTCTCCAGCAAGATGTTGTTCAGTGGACAGCTGCTTGAGAGCCAATGAATCGCAATCACAAGCAGGCGCAGTAACGGTGTTGCGTGATTGCAGCCGTGTTCGCAGTTCCATACGCGGTCTGCTATCACATCACGCTCGACATGCACAACCGCACAGTGTGTGCCGATTGGAACAGCGCCATCCCGGCGACGTTCAAGATCGCCGAGTGCGTCGTGTTCTACTTTGTGCCGCTGATCGTGCTCTCCATCCTCTACGGCCGCATCTCCGTCAATCTCTGGGCGGCACCGCCGCGCTATCTGCGTTCGCATCGAAAGGACGATCCGCAACGACAGGATCAGTTGAAAGGTCAGAGCAGGTGGCACGTTTCACCATAACACTGCAGGCGAGAAATACGTGACCACCACGAGCAATGATATGCGCAGTTCATTCGACCATTTCGCCTGCGACTATGTATTCTCAGAGACCGTTCCAGCTGTACAAATACTGGCAAGCACGTTAAGAAAAGAAGCTGCGACCAATGCACAAAACCAATGTCGTGTCGGTGTCGCCAAGTTAGCGTAGCAGTCACTTTGATAGCACCGTTTTCGGAATACACTGATTCGGCGCATCTGCGCAATGTTCAGTAGTTTCACGTTCACATTTTTAACGGGCACGTTCCTGGGAACAAGGCATTGCAAGTGTGCGTTGCAGTGCGTCGGCAAGCGGTGTTCATGCTGGTGCTGTGCGTGGCGGCCTACTTCGTGTGCTACTCGCCGCTGCAAGTGCTGACGATCAGTCGCGTCGCCGACATCCACCTGCCACTCGGCTACGCCACGTTCGTCGCCACCAACGCCGTCTGCCAGGCGAACTCGGCGTGCAACCCGGTGATATACGCCATCTTCAGTGAACGATTCCGCCAACGCCTCTGGGCGATGTTCACGGAGGACGTGCCGGCATCAATCCGGCGACGCCCCGCCGAGCAGCGCCACTTTGACTCGGACAACGAGCGCGCAGAGGCGTCGCGCACGCAGCACGAGTCCGTCAATCACACGCACAACATCGACAACGCGATGCTCAATGGCAAGCTCGACACGCTGCGTGCGAGTGCCAGTGAAGCGCGCATCCATCGCAACGCGCACACGCAGCGGACAGTGAGCACGGCCGCTGTGAGCAGCAAGCGACGTGCGACGCCGGCGGACGCTGCCGACGAGACCGAACTCGAGTGGCTGCACGCGCACCACCGAGACCCGGGCATCTTCTGAGCACACTGCAGTTGCACACAGCCAACCGATGTCTAGTCTGTGTCTGTCTGTGTCTGTCCGACAATTTATTTTTCAAAATCAAATTTTATAATACATACTCACAATTCGATTCAAATTGTTCTTCAACTCTTTAGATTCCATCACTCGCGAAAAATCTCCGGCAGATAATAGATAATATACGCATGACATGACATGATATAATTCAACTGACGTACACGCTCCATTCCAACCACCTGCAACCAGATCAGTTTGGACTCGACTGAGAACAAAAACGTTCATCGATTTGTTCAAGGGAAGGTGTTGAAAAACAGGCTAACTTTTCTTTTCTACAAATTACTTGGTTTTCAATGATTTTATGGCAATGGCAACTAGAAATTTTGTAAAATCAAAAACGTCCCTTTACATGTTCAATCATTTCACAGTTTCAGTCAAGTTCTCAAAACAGTTTGAAAGCAAGTGGTAAACATGCAAAACAACAAGCAAGAAAAACAAAAAAAAACTACCAGGGAAAAAAATGAAAGCTCGAAGTCACTTTGTACAAAGTTGCACCGGCATCTCAGCATCGTTCATCTATAACAAGCGACTTTCGCCGTCGACGGCCTGTCTTGCAAATCGGCAGCGAACGGTGCTGAGCAAGCATTGGCCACTGCAGCACGGCTCACACTGAGATCGCACTCTGCCGATCGCTCTGGCGCTGGCTCGTTCGTGCTGTTCAGACGCTTCAATCCACGACGCTGTCTGCAACAACAACAATGACCACACACAATGCTGACAGTGCTGACAGGACACCGGCTGTGCTGTTTCAATCGTGACACCCGTGCGAGTGTGTTCGAACGTGGTACGCTGGCGTCATTCGGTGCACGTTGCCGTAAACATCCGCCAGGCGCCAAGCGCAGCACGTGCCAGCAAACCGTGGCACGGGGTAGCAGGGGTGTGGTGTTTGAGTTGCGCCAATCAGCGTGACGCATCGTGCTCAGATGCAACACCAGCAAGGACGCACTCACTGTTGCAGCGGCGGCTCGTTGTCGGTCGTCTCCTCCGTGGAATCGTCCAAGTCCATCATGTTGCACGAGCTGCTCTCCAGCACCACCGGTGCACTGCTGCGCGGCTCGGCAGCAAACGCACCGCTCTCAAGTTGACTGAATGAAAAGCAAAAGAGTGGTGGTGAGAATGGACGATGAATCACGATGAAGTAAAAAATCTGAAAAAAAACCCCGATTCAAACTCACTTGATATTGTTGAGAAGCGCGGTGTTGTTGCTCAGTTTGGTCAGCGTCGACATTGACAGACGATCAAACAAATCAACGGCAGATGCAACGTTGACGCAAAGTGGCGTACCAGGCTGCCACGCTTCAGCCAATTCTGGAACAAACTTCCTTTTACAGTGTGGAGCTCTAAATAAGAGCGCAAATGTTTTTATTTGATTATATCCTTCTTCACCCCTTTAAAAATAGGTATTGCTGACGATCACACACAGTTTTTATTATTATTTCTGAACTTGGCATTTTGCTCTTGATGTCAGTTTTGTACATCATGAAACGAACGTATGAATTTAGTTTCAAACGGCGGCATCACGTGCTCTGTGAACAGCACGCACATGCAGTCGCGCAGCGTCGTGTTCAGCCGCCGTTGCATGTACTGACGATCCTGAAACAGCACAACACAGCAGCGCTCACTTGTCTACGGAGCAGTCTGCTTGGACAAACGAAGTCGTCGATAACTCCGTTCTGAAGCTGCTTCCGGTTTTTTGGAATGGATCACCCAATGAGTCACCTGTTCAAGTTTAGTTCACACAAACCATCTTGACACTGAACAACGCACCAACGGGCTGAAAACGGGCAAAACGTTCGTGAGGATGGTCTCGAATGCGGTGTGCACTCGGAGCAGCTGGCCACAGAGTGTGCTGAGCGTGTTGTGCTGGTGTAGGTCGTGCGTAACCATGGGCACGAACAAATGCGCCACTGCATGCTGCAACACCGTGTACGTCGCCGCGCTCGCCTCCGACAACACCAGGCCGTAGCACGAACTGCAAGCACAGCGGAGTAGCGCAAGGCGTTCGACTCGTGCAATGGCTAACCGTCATTGCAATGCAATACTGTATAATATACTGTATTGCAATATTGCGATCACTTTTCAATAGAGACGTTCATTCCTCAGTACAAACACGGTCATTAAGTTTGTGTTATCATCACAGCAAGATCTGACTGAATTGCCCAACGTTGCGTTTCAAATCACGTGCAACGCGAAAATAAGCTCATGTAACGCGAAATTTGAACTGCTGTTGTATTCCATGCGTTCTTTCAAATGTGAATTTAATCTGTGGTTTGTCACAAATGCACAGCAGGCAGGCGGTAAATTGCGTAAAGGCAGGCGGCAGCGAGTCCTGGGGAGGGCAACAAATCGAATCTATCTCCATCTGAGAAGTTTTTTTTTGCCCAGCTTCTATCTACAGGGTGAACCAAACAAAGGTTTCAATTTCAAAATGCTCTCACTGGCGTGTGCTAAGGTGTTTCGAGCTGAAAATTGGAACACTATTAGAAAACATTTGGAAGTTTTTTTTGACCAAAATTTTTTTTCACGGTATGTTGCTTATCACTCTGAGATTTTACAGATATTCTGCTGTAGTGAAGTGAGTGACAGCGGCAACATACCGTAAAAAATTTTGTCAGAATAATATCCAGAAGTTTTCTAAGTGTTCCAATTTTCAGCTCAAAACACCTCAGCACAAGCCAGTCAGAGCATTTTGAAATTGGAACCTTTTTTTGGTTCACCCTGTATATCAAAAAATTGTCAGCCAGCTATTCATCTGAAAATTTTTGTCTTCGTAGGCACAAAATAGGTGACTTTTTGCATGACCAGGAATAACCATTTTTGCTCGAAGTTTAGATGAACTTTGCTATTTTTAGGCAAAATATGCGTTATTTATTCTTAAGCATAAATTCCCTTGTAGCCTCTCCCAAGTCTGCTCTGGAACTTGCTGAGTGTGTTTGTGTGTAACACCAAAATCCATCACAAAAACATGGAACACCAGAAGCAAACATACATACGTACCGGTACATGCGTTCGTACGACACGTCACGCACGTCCACCTCGTGCTCGCCGTGCCAACATCGGCGCATCAGCTTGCTCACACCGTCGCGCAGAGTCTCCAGACGTTCGTGCGTCACAGACGCGGTGCTGCTGCTGTCCTCACTCATGTTTGTTGCTGTCGCTCTCGGCTGTGGCCGCCCAATCGTAGAAAAGCGAATTGTGCTATCGCAAATTGAAGTTTACCGTGCCGCGCGGCGTGACCGCTGAGTTCGAATATTGCACTTTCAAAAGCAAATAAAACTGTTTTGGCCCTTAAAATTGACAAAAACTGTCATGAAAATTAGCTTTTGACGTCAATTTGGACCTACACTTTGTAGCATGTGAATCCAATCCAATCTAAACTCAACTCAGGTCGTGGTTCTCGTTCCAAATAATTTTTCTGTGTTCCATTTCCATATTACTTCAGATAGAAAACGCACCGGTGGTTCACGTTCACGTTGTTGTTGATGGACAACGCCGCGCTTCTTCGAGACGACAAATCGGCAAACGAAATCTGAGAAGGGGGGTCTCTGGGGCTGGGCTAGGGTAGTAGCGGTATCCTAATAGTCTAAACGGGATCATGATCATCGCATCGCACGTACCGTACCGTTGGCTGAGTGCAGATCCCGCACGCACCGCACTCCTGAACATTAGACAGATGTACCATAACGACTACAACAAAGGAACAAACAAAACAAAATCAACAGAAAAAAGTGAAAAAACGATACAAAAAGAAATGGAATGATTTTGATATTCACTTTTTTTGCAGATTCAGTTTTTGAACTGCTGGGATGGTGGATTTAGTGAAGAAACAGCATTTTTTAACCATTCATCGCCAACAAAATTAAAGGGCTAAGATTAGATTGGTGTGGAGTGGATTGCTTTTGCTTGTTGCAGCAAGAAACTTTATGCGGAAACTGTTGTACTGAAGTGACCGAAAACTGAATCGCTGTCGAACGTGAAACATGGCGCCGTCGTCACCGCGAAGTGAATAAAGTGAACGTTGAATTAGGCAGGCAGAATGCGATGCGAATGCGACCTATCGTTTTCTGATCTGGTGAACGTTCAACGTCGCAAGCAAGCAACGCCACGGACAGTGCTGTTTTTATGTTTTTCGTTCCACATGTTTTTGCTCGATTTTGCTGAATTCATGTTTTTTTAGATTTGACGTGTCATCATGAAGAGGTCGAGCTCAAACGTTCGAACGATGAAGATTTGCGAAGCGGACCTGAACTGAACAATTTCTGACAAACGTGTCGCACAGTCGCACTCTACCTTGTCAATGGCACCAATGATCTTGCTTTCGCGTGGATTTTGCAACCTCTCAGATAGAGATAAATTCAATTTTTATGTGACGAGGGTTAAGCTGTCAAGTAGCAAATTTGTTCCATTACATTTTGATTGTTCCAGTGCAAGACTAAAAAAGGAAGGTGTATCCAGAAGGGAAGTTACAAGAAATGCGCAAATACAAAAATACAACACTGTCAGATCCTTGTATTTCAAGACTCAATACTCAACAAGATCAACAACAAAAACTGTTCCATTTTGCAGACGTGCACCGCGGTGAGCAAACTGTGGCGTCCAGCAGCACGACGGGCAACAACGACAACAGGAGCTACATTGGTGCAGCGAGTGCATCACAGCCTCACCTCAAGCACTCTGCCGCTCGGCATCCATCAACTGGCACGCACAACACCACACATAATTGTTCTGGAGCGGGGGATTTGGGCCTTGGAGGGAGATTAGATAGATAGACAGCTAAACAGCTGAAAAGCGATAAAACAGTTAAATAATGTTTAAAATACACTAAGAAATTATGTGTGAACGCGTATTTTGCCTAAAATTGGCGAAATTTTCAAGAATTTCAAACAAAAATATGGTTCAAACCAAAACGAGTCATTTTGGTCAAAAATTGACACATTTTATGTCTTCAAACACAAACAGGTAATAGTAAGCTAGCTGAGAATTTTTTTTAGATAGATTATAGCCGAGCCGAAAAATCTTTTCTGATAGAGATAGATTCGAAATTTTTTTGGGGCGCTCCCCCACCAGGCCCCTCCCCTGGAACAACTATGCTTCGGGAATGGTTCCATCGCCATCCATACGAAAGCCTTCGCCACGACCACGAGTGACGGAGACAGTCTCTGACTCTAAGTCGCCGCTGTCGCGAAAGTTTTTCTGAGTTTCCGTCTTGAGAGCGTTGTCTCGCTGTTGTTCTTCGTGTTGTTGATTCGTTTCTTTCAGATCCTGCCGCCGTCGAAGTGCACATGCGTCCATCGATCGCGAAACCCGGTCAAATCGCCGTGAAATACCAGGACATTGAACGCCTGATTCAGGGTGCTGTTGAGTCGAGTGTTCTCGTGGGCGCTCTTCCGCGCACCTTGCTCGAGGTGAGTGAGAATGTTTGCAAAGTTCACTGCATTCACTGCGTGCATTGTGTCGTTGTCACGCACGACCAAGCAACTCTGCCGATGTAGGAGGGTGATGATTGGCTTGATAGCAACGCATACAGCGCGTGCTCGTTGTTACAATATCAATGCTATCGGCATAATGTGAATATCATCACAATCAGAAAAGTTTCATGTCTTGGCTCGTCCATGGAAAACAAGAAACACAACGCGCGCCGCCTCGACGCCATCCAAACGCACCCGTCGATTTCAGATCACCGCGCACGAACTCTATGACGGCGGCAGTTTGCCGTGCGCCGCGCCTCACTGAATGCGTGCTGTCTTGCGCTTCTGAACGCTGGTGTGCCGATGTGCAGCGTTTTCTGTGCGGTCACTGCACAGAAAAGTCACTGCACACTTCTGCAAATTGCAGAAACAGATTTGCATGCAAACTTTGGTTCTGCAACATTCATTTTGTGCTTGGCTTGACTGAAATTTCACATCAACATGAAACAGCTGTTTTTAGTCAAAAACAGCTGTTTTTAGTCAAAAACAGCTGTTTCGGCGGTTGCTGTAGCGCAATGATTGGCGTTTATTCAGTTTTACCTTTGTAAATAAAATCGGGGTATTTCGAATTCGAAAAAAAACAGAATCAGATCAAATCGAGTAATTGTTTGCTGTTAGGCTTTCTGTTTGGAAAGAATGAAGTGATAGTGATTCTGATCTATCATCCACCCGATAGAAGATGCAAAAATAAGACATTGGCGGAGGTGCGCAAGTTTGTCGTCGAGCTTGTCGAGAATCTCAGCAAATGATGTGTTGATAGGTTTAGTTTAAATCGAATGATTGGTGATTTGGTTGGTTTGGCAATCTGGTTTGGTATGGTGTTCCATTTATTTTCTGAAGCTTTTCTGAAAAATTATGCGGTAAAACGATACAATTGGTAGTTGCAATTCTGAGCATCGTTAAGAAATGGTGCTCAGAACACAAAAATGACATTACACAAGCACAAAAGCCATTTTCGTCATGTTTTTTTAAATTTGCAGAAACCAAATTTCAATTTCAAATTGCAGAACCGACTTTTTGAAAAAAATCCTAGGTTCAAAGTGGCATCGCAACAATTCAATCCATTTCAGCAGTTTTTTTCAGACGAGCACAAAAGTGCAATGTTTCCTATGCACCATGCTAATTGGCCTTGCTGCCACACCACAACTAATTTTAATTCAACAGCTTATTTACAGTTCAACTCTAAATTATATGCAATCAGCTGATTGGTTGGTGATGCATGTTTACTGTGCAGGCGTTGCTGTGGAGGGGGAGTCTGTCCTGTCCCACTCAGAAAGCACGTACAGAAGGAGTTCGACTGCAACCGTTCCTTTGCACTTGCAGACAGGGTGTTTCCTCCCACCCCCAAAATTTTTTGTTGCGATTTCAGGGGCTGAAACCGTGACAGAAGGGGGGTTTTCGGGTACACTGAGTTCAAAAATCTTATTTACAAGTTTGCCCGACGCTTCTACTGTGCCCTAAACGCGTATGCCATGGGGATGAGGAGGGAAAATTCCTTGATAATCAATTTTAAATAAAAAAACGCACCACAAGGAACCTGAAATCCTGTTACAAATACAAATCGAGGTCTCTGAGTCCGAATATGACGTTTATTTTGTTATACGAATTACTCCGCGCCCTAAAAACGGCCTCTATAGGGACGGAAAGGGAAAAAAATGAAAAAATCTGAAACTAGCTAAAAAAAATTTGAAAACTAAGCCATAAACACAAATCGAGGTCGCTGAGTACGAATATGACGTTTATTTTGCCATACGAATTACTCCGCGCCCTAAAAACGACTTTGATAGGGACGGAAAGGGAAAAAACTGAAAAAATCGGAAACTAGCCAAAAAAATCTGAAAACTAAGCCATAAACACAAATCGAGGTCGCTGAGTCCGAATATGACGTTTATTTTGTTATACGAATTACTCCGCACCCTAAAACGGCTTCTATAGGGACGGAAAAGGAAAAAATTGAAAAAATCGGAAACTAGTCAAAAAAATTTAAAAACTAAGCCATAAGCACAAATCGAAATCGCTGAGTCCGAATATGACGTTTATTTTGCCGTACAAATTACTCCGCACTCTAAAATGGCCTCTATAGGGACGAAAAGAGAAAAAACTTTAAAAAATTGGAAATTAGTAAAAAAACTTAAATACAAATCAAGAGCGCTGAGTCCGAATATGACGTTTTTTTTACTAGTTTCCGATTTTTTCAATTTTTCCTTTTCCGTCCCTATAAAAGCCGTTTTAGGGTGCGGAGTAATTCGTATAACAAAATAAACGTCATATTCGGACTCAGCGACCTCGATTTGTGTTTATGGCTTAGTTTTCAGATTTTTTTGGCTAGTTTCCGATTTTTTCAGTTTTTTCCTTTTCCGTCCCTATCAAAGTCGTTTTTAGGGCGCGGAGTAATTCGTATGGCAAAATAAACGTCATATTCGTACTCAGCGACCTCGATTTGTGTTTATGGCTTAGTTTTCAAATTTTTTTTGGCTAGTTTCCGATTTTTTCATTTTTTTCTTTTTCCGTCCCTATAGAGGCCGTTTTTAGGGCGCGGAGTAATTCGTATAACAAAATAAACGTCATATTCGGACTCAGCGACCTCGATTTGTATTTGTAACAGGATTTCAGGTTCCTTGTGGTGCGTTTTTTCATTTAAAATTGATTATCAAGGAATTTTCCCTCCTCATCCCCATGGCATACGCGTTAAGGGCACAGTAGAAGCGTCGGGCAAACTTGTAAATAAGATTTTTGAACTCAGCGTACCCGAAAACCCCCTTCTGTCACGGTTTCAGCCCCTGAAATCGCAACAAAAAATTTTGGGGGTGGGAGGAAACACCCTGCTTGCAGAGTGCTTGCTTGCAAACCACCGTGCTCTCCCACTGTTCGCATCACCAATCCGCAGCTGCCTTCAGTAGAACTCTCCGATCAGTGTTTGTCAATCTGAGGCCTCTGGCTTCGGCTCAAATTGCCATAAAGTCACCAGAGATTCAAACAGGTTGCACGGAAAACCGGTCGCCAGACATGCGTCACAGCATTCCGGACGCATTCGAGATCGGCGGTCGTCGCTACGGCACGGACGATTGGACGAACGTGTCGCCGAAAATCGTCGATATAACCAATCGCTGCTTGTTGCACGAGCGGAACAGTCCGTTGAAACTGTTGAAAGAGCGCCACGTATTTCCACGAGCATTACCGCAAACAGCTGTCTATCTCGCCCCAAACCCCCGGCTCTGGAACAACTATGAGCTCAACCGCAGGAACCTCAACGACAGAGTTCAGTCGAAATCACCATCAACAGCAGCCACTGAACCAATCGTTGCTTGTCGCCAGTCGGCACTACGAATGCTTCCAACAATCATCAATGCTGAGCTAAATTCAGACTGTCAGCCCGTGGCCAGTTTTATAAAAGTGAGGAGTTGAGGAGTTTTACTCACTTTTTTCTCTACTCAGAAGAAAACGGGTTTTATAAAAGTTTGGAGTTGAGGAGTGAGGAGTTTCGAGTTTGAGGAGTGTTTTGAGGAGTAAATTTACTCCTCAATTTTTGTTCGGTTTTCTAAAAGGCTCCTCAATTGCAAAACCAAAAATCTTACACAAGTCAAATTCGATTTGTAAAAATCTGAGTAGCATGTTTTTTGATGGTTTGGTTTGATTTTGTCGCCCGTTTTGATGAAAAACACGATAATTTTTGGCTTTCTTCTATTCAGACTTGGTTTACAGAATATATGACCAACAGTGAGATTGAAAATTCACCGCTGAAAAAACGAGAATCGCGCTCTGCTGAGTAGTTTCGGATTGAGGAGTGTTTTGAGGAGTGAATTTTTAAGAACACGTGTTCTACTCAATTCACTACTCAAAGTTTTTCTCCTCACTCACTTTTATAAAATCCTACTCAACTACTATCTTACAAAGTTTTCCCTCACTCCTCAACTCCTCACTTTTATAAAACTGGCCACTGACAACTTCAGAAACTGTCAAGCATGTGGTGGGGATTCCCAAAAAAAGTGTGATTGTTTTCTTTTAATTTTTGACAAATGTCCAAAAACGCCTCAATGACTGTTTTCCGGAAACCCAACAAGACATGAATCATACCATGCAACTGAACAACTGTGTGCTTTGCTGATTTTCTGGGAATTTCAAAAGACTTGATCGATCGTGATTTTCACTCACAATTATGTGGCTGTGTTATTGTTTGATAATTAAAATTCGTCAAATAAAAGTGGTCATACTTTATTGATTATTAATTGATTCTATCCGGCATTTGATGCTACGTGAGTCGCAATCTGTGGTTGGTTTCGTTCGATGTTGGTTTTGTTCGAAGGTTTCGATTTTTGATTATGCTCTGTTGCAAAACGTAAAGGTAGCTGAAGCAAATCCAAAAAAATAAGTGTCAGTGAGTCAATCATCAGCTTGTGGAAGCAATCCGCGCACTGTTTTGTGGCATCACAATCACACTTTCAGTCTCGTCAAGTGCAAGGTTTATTTGCAAAACAAGAAGTTAAGTCTGAACACGACCAATGTCTGCTTGAGTGGTAGGCGACGTTCGTCGGCGTCGTTGAACAAAATGTGTATTGGCCGTCACGGGCGGCACGTGGATTTGTGTGCGGCGCTGGCGACGTCTTTTCGTGAACGACATGGCCCAATTTCTTTCTTTTCGTCGTTCACTGACAAATACAAATCGCCATTGTATCAATAAAAGCGTTGTTTTCATTTTTCAAAAAAAAAAAGAAATTTCGGAATGGTCCGCAAGGGTTACGGTAGTTTAGACTAATAGGGCAACCGGGTAGTAGGGTTAAACAAAAATCGAATTTTTAAAAAAAAGTGATTAAAAACAAAAAAAAATGGGTTGGCACGTTTTATGATATAACGCTCCAGTTAACTCACGCTCTACAATTGGTTGTTCTCGGACATTGCTAAAACGGACCTGAACCTAAAAACCAAACCTAAGCCTAATCTTAAGCAAAACCTGTTCCTAACCTAATCCTAACCTAAGCCAAGCCTTTTTAAGAAACCAAGAATGAAAATAACTGCGTTTTGAACGAGTTTATGTTGAGGGCGGAGCGTGTGCACGCGCGCCAGTGGATCATGAGCAATGAGCAATGCGGATGCGGGGCAGGTGCATATCATAATGAAGCTTTGCGAAAAAAATGCCGATTTTTTAATTCGAAAAATTTTCCTCTAATATGCTCTGAAAACCTCAATTTGGTTGCCCTTCTTTTCTAAAAAACCGACACGCTCGTTGTCGGACATTGTTTAAACGGACCTAATTCTAACCCTAATCCTAAAGCATAATCCTAAGCCTAACATGATCCTAACTTAATCCTAACCTAAGCCAAGCCTTTTCAGAAAGGAAGATGTCTGAACAATTGCGTTTTGAACAAGTTTTTGTTGAGGCCGGAGCGTGTGCAGGCGCGCTAGTGGATCATGAGCATGAGCATGCCGATGCCGCGTGCGCGTGCGTTTTAAAAAAGAAGCGCCAGGCCTCAATTTTGGCACAAATTTTCGAAAGATCAACAAAAATTTTCTTTGACATTACGTCGTAAAACCTTCAGCAGTCGCTTTTGGACCATAGTTGTTCCAGAGCCGAGGGGTTGGGGCCTGGGGGGGGCCGATATAGATAGCTGGAGCAAATTTTCTAGATAGATACGGTAGATAGCTGGAAAATTTTGGGGGGGGGCCGCGGGGGGGCCATGTGACTTTGGGGGGGGGGGCCGGTCAAAATTTTGAAATTTGATAGATAGATAGCTAAAACGCTAAAAAGCTAAAAAACAGCAAAATAATGCTAAAATACACTAAAAATCAAGTATTAACGCGTATTTTACCTAAAATTAGCGAAATTTTCAAGAATTACAAACAAAAATGGTCAATTTTGGTAAAAAATTGACTCATTTTATGTCTTCGAAGTTCAAGTTCAAGTTCAAGTTTATTTGTAAGCCTCACGGCCAGTTCACATCAACACATTCACAAAACTTCCATTATGCAAAACAAACACAATTGATGTCACAAAAAAACCTAAAGAAACACAAGATTATTGATGAAATTGGTGAATGCATGAATGAAAGCAAGCAAAAAGTCGATGCAAACGAATGGGCAGATGACTGCCCGGGTATTCACACAAAGAAACAAAATCCACAAAATAAAACCAACCGTCGACAGTCAGAAACAATGAATGTTAAAAAAAACGCGCAAACACAATTGAAGCTTGAAAGAAGAAATAAATAAAATAGCGCGATCACGAACCGACAACATCAGACAGCACACAACGACCACGATTGACATTCAGGCACGATTAAATTAAGCAAGAGAAAGCAAAACAAACACGGCACAGTTGCTTTTCTTTTCTTCATTACAGTTTTTCTCTCACTTGTTTTTTTCTCTTTTTTCTCTTTTTTTGTTTTTTTTGTTTTTTTTTGTTTTTTTGTTTTGTTTTGTTTTTTTTTGTTTATGGGCTCTTCTTATTTTTCCTGTGCCATCCCAAATACAGCTAACAGCAAGTGATGAGCAACAGCAAGCAAGTAGCAGTGCTAGTTAACAAAAAGAATGCCCTGAACACAAAAGCCGCAAGAGCACACAGAAAAACGCGAGATAAAAAGAGCTGTGACATGGACACACACTTGCACCAAATACAAGAAAAAAGAAAACAACACGAAACGTCGCACAAAAGAGCACATGTGATTCAAAACAAAAACACAATCACATTCATTTGAACATGTTTCAAAACAAAACAAAACAAAGAGTGCTGGCGGCTGGGCGGACTCTCCTGTCTATTCCAATGCAGCAGAAAATTTACCAAAGACAAATGAATGAATTTTTTCATATTCCTGTGTTTTGAGACGCCTCCGAAAACTGGCTGTAGTTGGTGAGGTGACAGTTTCATCAGACAAAAGATTCCAGAGATGGATGGTCCTAACGCACCAAAAAATTTTTCTGATAGTGGTCTTGTTTCTGGGAACTGCGAGTTTGAGTGAATGACCTCGAGTACCTGTTCCGGTTTGTTGAAAAATAAAGAAATCGTTCAGAAAGGGAACGAAAGTAACAGAATGGATAAATTTGTAAACCATGGTGAGGTCTGAAATGTGTCTTTGAATTATAATAGGGAGTAAGCCAGTTTGGTGAAGCCTGTCCTGGTATGATGTGTTCATTTCATAGCCGAGTAAATATTTTGTAAAAGATCTTTGTGGAGATTCAACAAGCTTATTTAGACCTATTAGAGATGAAGACCAAACAGTTGGGCAAAAATTTAGGTGGGGCAGGGCGAGTGTTTTGAACAGACGCAGCCTGAAACTTTTTGTTCTAATGCGGAAGCAGTGCTTGATGGTGCCAACTATGCTATTTGCTTTTTTGACAACGGTCCGAATATGGTCATTGAAACTCAAGGATTCATCAACAAGTACACCTAGATCTCTAATTGCTGGTGTTGATTCAATAGTTTTATTGTCTATTGTATATTGGAAATGAGGATTTTTCTTGGGTCCCACGTGGAGAATCCTTGTTTTTGAGACAGATAAATCGAGGGAGTTAAGCTTCATCCAGTTGTTTAAAGCATCAAGATCGCTTTGGATTGCAGCTCTGTCCTTCCAGTGATACACTTCTCTGTAAATTTTAACGTCATCAGCATACAAAACACATTTAGAGTGCGATATCACTTGAGGGAGGTCATTAATGAACAGCGCAAAAAGAACTGGTCCCAGTACGCTACCTTGGGGCACTCCGGAGGTAACCTCAACAGGTTTTGATTTAGCAGTGTTGATACGAACCCACTGGGATCGATTTTGAAGGTAGGCTTTAATCCAGTTCAACAAATAATGTTTAATTCCAAGATCCCATAGTTTTTGAAGAAGAATGCAGTGTGAAACCGTATCGAAAGCTTTCGAGATATCCAAATAGACAACGTCAGTTCCAAAACCATCATCAAGGGATTTTGTCCAGTCATTTAGACATAGTAAGAGTTGAGTCTCCACACTGCGTCCAGGAATGAAACCAAACTGGTAGGGGGAAAAGATGTTCTCTTGTAAGCAAAAACTAATCAATTCATCCCTTATAATTTTTTCTAAAACTTTGCATACATTTGAAGTTAGAGATATCGGTCGGTAATTATGCAAATAAGGGCTGCTAACTTTTTTCGGGATAGGCTGAACGACAGCTTGCCTCCAAAAATCGGGAACCTCGCTTCTATGCAAGGATGCATCCATGATCATAGAGAGGGGTTCGGCTAAACTAGCAGACAGTTTTTTCAAGAAAATTTGAGGAACGCCGTCAGGACCACAAACTGTTTTCTTATTTAGTTTTTGTAGGTAAGAGAACACCACTTCTGGTGTTATTTGTTTTACTAGCGAGGAAGGTTCGTTTTCAACTTGTATTTCTACTGTGTGATCTTTTTGCTTGAAACTTTTCGCAAAGAAATCATTGAAAGCGACAGCTTTATCAATGTCAGACACCAGTGGCTCTCCATCTACGCTTTCTAGTACTGGTAAAGATCTGCTTTTCTTGATTCTCCTGTTGACAGCGGACCAAAATTTTTTAGGGTTTGGATTTTGGAATGCCCTGTTGTCGGCTGCAGTTGCTTCTTTTCTTTTCATTTTTTGTATGATGTGATTAATTACCTGATAGGAAAGATATTGGTTGACACCATTTCTTGAAACTTTCTTGAGACGACATTGTATCATGTGCAGCTTATGCAAACGCCGTCTCCAAGGCAAAAGTTTACCTTTTGAGGCAGAACGCCTTCTAATCGGAATGAAATTGTCGATAAAAAATTTGCAGACATTACAAAATAGGTTATACATGTCATTTACTGTCTGGCAACTACTAAAAGCTGGTTTCCAATTGAAGTTCAAGAGCTTTCTTTCAATTTCATGCCATTTTCCATGGCTATAATCTTTATATTGAATAATTTCAGGTTTACTGCCAAAAGTAATGCATGTTTTTAGAATGATAGATTTGTGATCACTTGAGCAACTGGGAAAGCCGAATGGGTCCGATATTTCACACGTTTCAACTAAGTTTGTAGCAGACACAAAAGCTAAATCCAGAAAATTTTCATTTCTAGTGGGAAACGAAACCATCTGTGTTAAGCCCAGTTCATCCGTTCTGTCAATAAATTCCAAACATGCTTTTTAATCCTGGGGGCCGCAGCGAATAGAAGGAGACCAAATTATTCCAGGAAGATTAAAGTCTCCAAAAATGAAGGTTCCTTGACCAGTTTCAAGTAGTTTAGACAATGAATCTAATAAATTTTTCCACGTGGCTAGATTTCTAGTAGGGGAACCGGGAATACGATAGATGATTGCCACAATAAAACTGGTGTTGTTGAGAAACAGTTTGAGAGACAGTATCTCAAAATCTGAATGGCAGGAAGTTAGGTTGGGTAAGAGTTTGGCTTTTATCGTTTTTGGAACCAGGCAAAGAAGGCCACCTCCTCGCTCGCCATATTTTCTATCAAGACGGAAAACTTGATATTGGTGCTCATTCACAATTGTTGAATCGCTCACGCTTTGATTTAGCCAGGTTTCAGCAAGTAAATAAACAAAGACAAAGACGAAGACAAAAATTTTCAGATAGATAGCTGGCTGAGAAATTTTTTAGATAGATAAAAAGCTGAGCCAAAAAAACCTGTTTGATAGAGATAGATTCGAAAATTTTTTGGGGGGGGCCGCCCCCCCCCCAGGCCCCCCCCTAGAACAACTATGACCAAACTCCGGTGGGATTGGGGAATGGACGGCTCACCATCCCGTGGAACCAATACCATCGCCACGTGAGGGGGACAGCCTCTAAGCCCCGCTCTGTCCTGGGGGCACCAGCAGGGGTCGAGATGGCGGGGGGTGGGGTGGGGGGGGGTACCCCCACCCGGGCAAACTCCCCCCCCAAATTTTGTTCAAAATATCCCCCCCCCAAACCGAGCCCAGAGAGCTACACTGGCGGCAGTTTGTCATCCTCCGTGGGGGATCGAACCCGTCACCTGGGTTGAAAGCGAACGTGCTAGGCGCACCGTGCACCCCACTCTCCCACCCCTACGAAATTTTTCTGAAAAAAACTTCGAACCCCAGGTGGAGGTGAAGCCAATGGCAGCGTTGCTTCGTTGGCTACTTGGAGTGCCATTTTTGTCATCCCGAAACTCATCAAACAACAATCACTTTTACTGGTCGATGGCTGACGCTGACGCTGAAAATGGCGACGGCGATGAGGAGCGCCCGCAAACAGCGATCAGCTCATTTCATTTGATTGAACCGTTCGAGACGAATGACGAGCAGGATTGTATGTTGGCTTTTCAACTGGCACATTTTTCAGTTCTTCACTTCAGTCAGTCACTGCACTGAGACTGACAGGATTACCCTACTTGTTTTTTTTGGCGAACAGATGTTTAAATTGTGTATTTGTTTGTGTGGTGTTGTGTATTGTGTTTGCTTTGTAGTTTTCGTTTTGTATTCAGCGATTGCAGCGTGGCGTTGTCCACGTGAGCGCAGCGGCCATCGGATGTGGTCAGACGGCTGTTATGCGTACGTATTCGGTGGCTACAATCCAAATCCACCGTCAGGTTTGTCACAGTCTAGAGTCTATTAATCTATTCTTGTTCGAAACGGCAACGTAATCTGCAAATTTAAACTGTCAAATTTTGTGTTTTTTTTGTTAGAAGAAGACGAAGATGAACAAGAACAGGAAGTTGGTCCAATGTTGTGCGACGTTTGGAAGTTGAATTTATTGACTCACCGTTGGACTCGTCTCCGGCTGTCGGGCGCCGGCGCAGTGCCGACAGAAATGGCCTCATTCGCAAGTTAGTCGGTGGCTGCCGTCGCCGTGTGAATTTAGGTTGATATAGAAAAATAGAGCGACACAAACAATAGAACAACTTGAAATGACTGAAATTTGGTTTTGTTGACTTTAGCTTTTGGCAAGCCAGCTTCGAATTGTGTTTGCACATTCTTTTCCGCAGAAATAGCATATGTGTAGTTAACGTTGAGGTTCAACAATTATGTTAGACGCTTTATTCTGTCTCATGGTTCAAAAATACAAGTGTCAGACGTTGCATGTTCTCACGTTTTGCGACCGAGTGAATGTTGCGCCGCGAACGCAGTGTTTGAATGTTTGTCGTGATTGCCGATGCCGGTTGTGGTTTGCAGTAGCAGCGAGCGACGACGGCCAGTTTGTGTTCATGATCGGAGGCACCGGCGTGCCGTTTGGTCAGACGGCCACGAACGCAGTGCGCGCGCTCAGGCTGCACGAGCGACGCCAGGTGGCCAGTTGGCATCACGTGCACTGCGTTGGCGACGTGCCCACCGCTTGCTACGGACAGGCAAGCGTCGGTGCTCCGTTTACTACACCTGGCGTACACAGACGTGCGTGTACGGCACGTCACGTCACGTCTTACTGCATACTATTGTGGATTTATTCAAACGTGTCCGGACTAAAATGACGTCATTTGCTTTAAAAACACCCGTTTGTCAAAGTACAGACACCAATATGTCAGTTTTGTGTGTCTGATTCGCCATTCACCATTTGTTTACGGGAAGAAATCGGCTAAACGGAAAGTCTGGTTTGCAGTGAACGGCAAGCGCATGTTTGGCAGCACATGACGTCATTTCAGTGGGACACGTTTAAAAAAATAAATCATACCGTTAAGGAGAGTTGGGGAAACTCAAGCATTCACTTCTTTGTGGGTGCCCGAAGTCGATATTGGAGAAACAATGACAGATATGTCCATTAAGATGTATGCTGCGGCTGCGGCCAACTGGATGAATAAATGCACACCAAACTGACTTTGATTGCAGGCGGTGTGCGCTGTTGGGCCGAACGAATTCATAACAGTCGGCGGCACGGCAGGCATCGAGTATCACATGGACGTGCACAAACTCGTGGTTAGCATCAACAGAGAGCAAGACCGCTGGCTGCTCAATGGAACGTCTGTGAACGTTTGCCGTTTTGAAAACGTTCAATTGTGGCTCTTTCCCACCGGCTCCAGAAACCCAAACGTACCAAGCTGCGGTTTGGTGTAGGAGTAGGAGTCGATGGACACTGAGTGTGCCGCAGTTTTGTTTCTGGCTTGTAACCGTTTCATGTATTCACTCGCATTCTCGTGTTTTTGCAGTTGGACAATTTTGTGTTCGTCTGAGCAGCGCGGTGCGCCGCCGGTGGTTGAGGCGCGTTACAGGCACGAGATTGTGTACCTGCCTGGCGACCACAAAGTGCTCGTCTTTGGCGGCGGCACGCACGACCAGGTGTATGCGTTCGAAAATGTACGAGTTACACCGCAGTTGTTCACAAGACGGTTTGTTTCATTTGAGAATAATGAAGTATTGTCGCTGAGTATTCGCATTGCAGTTACCGTGTTTCGACTTGCGAACAAGAAAATGGACAGCACCGGTGCGGACGACGCCGGATGAACAACACGGCTATCCGCGTGCCCGCAAATGTCACGGTTAGCAATTGAATGGGGCACTAAAATTACTGCAAAATTGAATGAAAAATGATGCGACAAGTGAAACACGTGAACGCCTTCTACCAGGTTTGTTGTGATTCTGTTTGCAGCGCTTGTACATTTCGAAAGTCGTGTGTTCATGTTCGGCGGTCAGTTCGGCGCACAGTGGAACCCTCAGCTGCACCATGAACATCACAATGTGCAACCGCCTGAAGTGTGTTCGCTTCTTGTTTAGTTCAGAATCTCAACACAAAAAACTGTTTGTTTGAGACTCGTATTAGCCGTGCAGAAGCAAGTGTAGCTGCCTTGTTGAGCTGTTGTAAACTGAAAGCAGTGAAACAGTGACATTATTCAGGTGCTTGGCGACTATTGGATGTGCAACTTGGAGACGCTGCAGTGGACGAGACTGGACGACACGATGCCGAAACCGGTGTATTTCCACGCGGCATGCGTCACCGACGTACGTTTAGGACGACTCATGCTTGTAGTGCGCTTTCGAGTGCACTCGGTGACGTTGTGTCGAGTGTCGCGGACGCGATTGGATAACTTTCGTTGGCTCATCGCAGAAGCTCTGCGGGGTTTGCGTTTACATCAAATAGTTTCCGGTGCCGTACTGGGCGGCTGCCCTCTCTCACCTCTTTGTGCACGGGCATGTTAGCAAACAGTGCAAGGGTGCCTTTCTGTTACACCAGCGTGCTCCGTGCGACCGATGTATGGCCTATTTTTTTAAACGTGTCCCACTGAAATGACGTCATGTGCCTCAAAACATGCGCTTGTCGTTCGCAGCAAACCAGACTATCCGTTTATCCGATTTCTTCCCGTAAACAAATGGTGAATGTCGAATCAGTCACACCAAACTGAAATTTTAGTGCCTGTACTTTGACAAACGGGCGTTTTTAAATAAAATGACGTCACGTTGGTCCGGACACGTTTGAATAAATCCACAGTAGTTTAAGGTCAAGTGGAGCGAACTGGCCGAATGCAGGCACTTGCTGCATTGTGCTGTCAGACGAGGCCGCTTGCAATGCCAGCCTACGCACACAAACGTTCCACCTGGTGCAGGACGGCCGTGTGCTGTGCCACGGCGGCGTGCTGGACGCGCAGACGAGCGCGCGCACGGACGAGTGCCAGTGTGCGTGGGTGTTGCCGCCGTCGTTGGCGTACTTGAGCGCACGCACGCTGCTGGCCGCACGGCCGCACTTGGCTCAGCTGACCAGTGAGCAGCTGCAACGCCACTACGCCATACCGATGCAGTACGCGCTCTGGATCAGTCAGCCGGCCGCCAATGCGCCGCTCGCCGCTTGACGCGTTCCGGTGTTGTCGGCTGCTCTCTGGTTGTTGTCGCGATCGTTGTGCGCTGCGTGCGCTTTGTATCTATCAGCTGTGTTCTTCTCTGCCTAATTCTCTCGACTCTGTTTCGTTCTGTTTCTCAAGAAATGCGATTTGTTCTGGGTCTTTGGTTCCACGACTCATCCCATCCGATTTCGCGTTTCGTGTTGCGATTGTGATGTCCAAAGATATGGAAAGTTTTATGGTGAATCTTTTTTTTAATTTATTAATACGATTTGCAATTATTTCGCTTGCTGATTTTGAGTCGTGTGTTGGTGTTGTTTCCCTGAGTGATTTCAATTGTGAGCGGTGTTCGTTTGTGCACTTTGTCGTTCGTTTTTGCTGACGCTGCTTGAGTGGCGCTTTACCTTGTTTTTTGGCGTGTTTTACTTGTCTGGTTCAAAGCGACTACACTAGTTATTTTATTTGGCATTTATTATGCGCTCTTATCGGACGGTTTTTTTTCAGATGAGCCGTTTCAGGTGAATCAATCGTACAGAACGCTGAATGTTTTGTTGCTTCCTGGAGGCACTCATGCTCAGACGTAAAAAATAAATCGCCCGTTTTACATTTGGTATGCTCTTTATGAAAACGAGATGCTTTTTGTGATTCACTGTGAGACTGTTTTGGTAATTTGTTGCATGTTCTGAGATGATTTGCTTTTTATGAGACTGGTCTCTTCTCTTCTCTAGTCATCATTACCTGAGAGCTATGCATTGCGAATTATGGATGAATCCTTGTGAATAAACGTTGAAAACAAGCATTTGCAGATTTTGGTTGGATTGCATTTCTGTTGTCAACTGCAAAGTCTCCCTTGCGGCAGGCGCATTTGCTCAAAAGTTGCACGGCTTGTTTTTTTTGTCTTGCTTTCAACGTGAAACTGCATGTTGTTGAGCACGCCGCTGCGCCCGCGACATGCGTGGTAGATGGTGCACTGGGGGACACGCATGATGCAAATCATCATTACAGATTGCACTGGAAATCGACAATTTTCGCCCGAATTTTTGTGTCATGCGGTAATTTTCGGATTTATGAGTATTCGGTTTTTGCGGCTGTTCGATTTCAACGAAATGCTGAACAATGAAAGAAAAACCAGATGTCGTTCTTTGTCTGTCGTGCAAGATTGACTGCATGCATGGATTTACTCGCAGAGTTCACGTTGTTTGTCTTCTCCAAACTGGTTTCACTTTGAGTGCGCTTGATTTGGGTCAACGGTCTTGAAGATTGAGGTGCATTTTCAATTTCACGACAAAAAACTGCGATTATTGGCCACAGGATTCACGGCTCGACTGCGGTCCCTTTCACACAAACTTCAACGTTTGAATGCGCTTTTTTGTGTGTACTGGTGTGTAATTTTCACAAAATACCTGCATTTACTGAACATTTTGCAACAAAGTTCAACACGAGCATAATTGGACGTTTTTGATTGTGTGCGTGTACTTTTTGTCATATTTTGCATCATAATTGCAGGGGGCAATGGTGTGTCATGTGGTGTGTCTCTTGCGTCATATCAGATCACTGACTGATTGGCATCGTCGAGGAAAATTTATGGATTTTTTTGTATGAAATTACTGTAATTTTTTGCAGTTGTTTCACATCGTTTTCAGCAGTTTTTCTGACCAGTTTTTTGTGAGATATTTGGCAATAGGAAACTTGCTTTGGTGATAACGAAACGAAACAAAGAAACGTGAGTTTCAAAATTTGTGTGTAGAAAACCAGCGTGTGTGTGTTTATTTGGAATCGGAATGGGATCGCTGAGAAGAAAACTTATTCGATCATGCCCGTTTTCAATAATTTTTAGGGTTTCGTTGGCAATTTTTCGTTCTTCACATCGAAACTTTCTTACAGTATGGCCGAATAAATGAGGCAGTCCATCAAGGCGGGATCAGCCGCAGACTAGGAGTTGTCTTTTTCAAAAAAGCCAACTTAATTCCCAATCATGTGTGCAAGGGATAAAGAATGAACAGAATAGCGTGGATGATCCATTAGTTTAAAAACACGCGTCAAATTTGGCACACAATTCAGTTTCTGAACGTCGTTTTTCTTTCATTCAAAATTCGCGCGCTCCTTGCACCCTGAAAAAAGCTGCCATGTTTAACCGGCCATACCGTAGTTGCCTGTAGGTTGAGGACGTTGCGCTTGTAAGCTTCAAATTGTTATTCTTTTGAAAAACAAAATTATTTGTCACAGAAGTTTAGGTCAACTGTTCAAGAAGTTCGCACCCTAAAAAAGCTGCCATGTTTAACGGGCCATTCCTTACTTGCTACCATAAAAAAGCGTTTCGGTATCGGTGGTGCTTTTTGATGTGGCCAGCACCTTTTTAAGTTTACAAATGCCCGAAACGAAAAAGGATCTGTGCAACGCCGCCCGCAGACACAAAAAGACGAGAGTGCTTATGATTTTGCGTCAGTTTCAAATAATTTCAAATCAGTCTACTGAAAAACAAACCCATGGAATACTAATATGTGCACATATATTGGAGTGTATTGATCACTGCATGTGATCAACACGTACATTTGTATCATGATGAGTTACACAGATGTGAAACAACACAGGGTGCGGCAGAAGATACGGCTCTGTCGTCGATCGGAAATATCTGTTGATTGGTCCCAAATTTGAGTTTATTTTGCTGGTTACTCAAACCATCCTGGCGTTACCACCATGGTACTTTTGGTGGACTATTTGACCGTTTTTCTCTGCAACAACAGAGATGTTCTATGATGTGACAGTGACAGGCAAGATTGCTGCCACCCTGTAACGTGCGTGATGCAAAATACACACCTTTTGTGCATAATGGTTAGGTCAGTCTAAAAAATCCTCAAATGTTGAATACGTTGTGCAACATGTTTGAGTTGCATGGTGATGTTGAACCTGCAATTGTACGTATTACCCCATTATTTATTACACTATGTATTTATAGATGCAGTATATTATTTTACCTACCTCAATGCTCAATTGTATACAGCGATATGTGCTCTTCTGAAACTCTGCATTTTCAATATTTTCCATTGTGCTTTGCATGTTTTGCCAGCTTCGTTCCACCCCACGTCTGTGCGTCGCTTTGCCACTTATTTTAGGATCTGTACACTTTCCGAAGTTTCATGCACTTGTACAACGTTGTATTTACATTTTGCACGTAAATTTGACTCATTTTTTGCAACTTCTTGCGCTGCACGGCACTGGTATCTGTATATTTTCAATCGCTCCGACTCCAGTTTTTCAGTGTTTCAAACCGATTTTTGTGTTTCTGTTTCAGGCTTCGTATTCACAAACCAGGAAACACAACAACCACTTTAAAATTTGAATTACTGATAACATTTTTTTTGTGCGATGTGCGCAATTTTTTTTCTTTTCTCTGGCATCAATGCGTTTGCACACGCCGAAAGGAAATTTGTTTTATCTTTGATGCGGCAATTCAAAATGTTCCGTGTGATTCAACTGTATCTCAGGGACACGAGTCACTTCTTACCAATTTTGAATTCCCGCGTCAAGCATGAAATTGCTTATCTCTACACCCGTATTGAGTCGCAGACCCAAAATAAAAGATAATACATGATGCAACACGTAAAACGTGAATAGTGAACACGGAAGCCTCAACAAAATGCACGTATTGAAAAGTTAGAAGTTCATTTTACATTGTTTTTTTGTTTTTGAACCCGCACACGACAATAAACGAATCACAAGTTTTCTTTTAAATTTTACAGTGCAGCACAGTGCGACGGAGTTGTTGCACGATTGCTCTGCTGACATAATGCGAAAAAGAGGCTGCTGATTCATTTTTCACCAACGTTTTTTTGTCAGAGACTCGTCCGCCGAAGACAAGCGTTGATAATCACCGTCGACTGAAAACAATCAATCCACTTATTAATCGAACATTTTCACACGACTGCGATTTGAATGTGATTGATGCGTTCTTATGCCGCGAAGTATTTTAGTTTGGCGAATTCTTGAACGATCGTTTCGAATTTCAAGATAAAAAAACGTCTTCGTGACAGAACACTACTGCAGATGCATTAAAAGGAGACTGTCGAACAATAGGAACACGAATCTTCAGTAGCTCGTCCGTCCAACTGAAACAAGTGCAATCCGTGCGACGCTTTTTTCGACCGGCCATTTTCGTCGCAACCGATGAGCAGCGGCGTGAGTTGTTCAAGTGTTTTTTTCTTTCTTTTTTTATTTCACCGGCAGTCTTCTTTCATGCGCGTTTAGATTTATGACCACGTTAAATTATTTGCAGTGTTGGTCTTTTCCACCTGCATCTGTATCTCTCATCTCTGTTCCCCAAATCGCGAAATAACACCCGCCGTTAATTTATTTGTCAAATCATTACGCAGATGACCTATCTTTTTAAAAAAATCTTTAAAATGAACGAAACTAACCAGTAACATATTGATAGTCCGTTATCATTGCGTTTGGGCTTGTAAAATTTTTGTACAACTTTTTCACAATGTTTCTTTTGGTCGCAATTAGCAGACTACAGATTAGAGAACACAATCTTAGCCCATATTGTTTGCCATAAAATTTGGCCTAGATTTTTTGGTCTCACGGTTTTTTAGTAAACTTTGTTGTCGGGTTTTTTTATGAAACAAAATTTGTGCACAATAATCAAGAAAAAGTTTTAGGTTTTAAAGAAAATTGTCTGTAGCCGCTGTTTTGCATGTCGGTGCACAATTTTCAAACACCGTGTGCGCAACCATTCATAAAATCGCACATTATGCTTGTCACACTTGTATATTTGCGCTTTTTTCAGTTGAACTAACCTACCATTTCAATTGGCCGTATTTTGAAGTTTGTATGCTACTGTATGCTTAATACTCTTTTAGTTTTTATGAGTGATAATTTCGTTAGGTTCTGCCTGACCTGTCTCTTCAACTTCCGAAAGCTTTCGTTTCACAATTTCCAAGTAATTTTCCTGTGATATCCTTGTAATGAACGAATGCACTTTGTCACAAAAAAAATCAAAAAAATATTGCAAAAAGTTTGCATTGTCATAATTTCAGTTCAAGTGCACGCGCATGTGTGGCAGTGACCGACAGACAGATAATAAACGTATTTTAAAAAACATCATCAACAAATACATTACACTTTTATTTTGTTTTGGCGCCGTGTGTATCAAAAAACAGCCAAATAAAACTATATTTATTTCAGTCGATCACACACCGAAACAAACAATGTCAGTCGGTTATGATGTGACAGAAACTGATGGTGGTAGATCTTTGTTGTTCAAAAAATTGTCAGTTTTCTCGCAAAAAAACTGAACTACTCAATAAAAACGGCCGTCTATGATTGGCTGTATTGTTGACTGAAAAAGCAAACCGCGCAAACAGAGATATTTTGAATATTGTTGTTGACTGACGGTTTTATGATCGTTGGGTTTGGGATACTTGCTGTTGTTTCCATGGGAATGCAGGTTCAAGTGGGGTATGGATGTACACTGTACTTGCGTCTGGTGTGTTTTTATCCAAGTGCAATCGTTATGGTCACGGGCAGCCGTTTTTCATGGTAAAAAAATCAGGATTATAAGTGAGTCAAATTTCTTACGCCCACTTAAACGGTCGATCTTGAGTTCGATTCTATCGGCATTCCATTTGAAATGAGTGTTGTTCGAGTGATGTAGTTTTCTAAAAAAACATTCACCACACTTCAGTCAATGTTCTTTTAGAACTGTTTTTCTGAATTTGTTTTTTCTTCGTTTCAAACCAATCAATCCCGCGGGGAACTCTAAAAAAGACCAGTTGAGTGTGCCTCACTAAGTTCTGTAGTTTACACAGTTTAGAGTTTCAACCAGTTTGTCTTTTTTCTTCAACGGTCCAGTGGTTTGCCCAGATTAGCCTGAAGCGTTTTTTTATGAACAATGTGCTTTGTGCTTATTGTCGTTCAACAAAAAAAAGCCCATTTTGAATCTAATACCCAGCGTGCATGTCTCTCTCTGCAGCATCAATGAAATCATGTTGGATAAATAATCACAATCGTAAACATACACAGCCGTGCGATGTTGATCTGGTGTTAACAGCATCGTTGATTGCCGTTTGTGCGCTAAATATGAAATTGTAAAGAAAAAACAGAAAAAAGGCACACAAAATTCGCCGTATAGCCGAGCACGCAGGTGCGGCCGGAGCCTGACCTTGAACATCCCCAATGGCCCTTTTTTGCTGCACTAATCCTCCAAACCGTCCCATGCGCATGTTGTTCCATTTATGCGCATTCGATGTCTATATTAGCGTTTTGCCCATCAATAAAACATGCATGCATTTGCTGCTGTTGTACTGGACCAGTCAGTCGCACGAATCATCAAATCAAATCTGAGAATTGTTTTTCATTTTGAAATATTCCAGCAGATTTTCTTGAAGTCGGAAACAGATGCCTCGGATCTGGGAAAAAAAGCTCAGAAGTGGGCATTTGGGCGCTTTCATTTTGAAAAAACGGGCCCTAAAATGGTTTGCAGCTCACAGTGTTTCGCGACGCGTCGGTCGCATCATTGTGATTGGCTCGTTCCGTGTGCCCTCTGTGTTGCAGTTCAGTGTCCGACCTGCAAGCTGCCAGCATGCATTCATGCGCAGTGCACGTGCACCGGCTAGGATGTGTGCTTGAATGCGTTTCCACGTGTGTGTCGCGTTACTATCGATCATTTTAGAGTTTCGTGTGATTAACAGCATGATTTTGCTTTCGAAATATTTCAGTACGGTTATTTCGCATTTCCCGGAGGAGCAAACCGGTAACCAAAAAATGGTCAAGCAGCAGCCGCCGGCTGAAATGTTCGTTTTTCAATGTTCTTCGTTCAAGATCCATCTACAAATGCACTTGTATCTTCAGATGAGACGTTTTGTTTCGTGTTTTTCCTTCTCAAAAAAACTGCTCATGTGCGTGCGTGCAGTGCACTCATTTCAAATTCCATTATCATCTTCCCCAACTCCACTTAGGTCAACATCGCACTTTCTCTCTTCTGCCCAACTTTTGCAAACACGCTGCAAAAAGGTGAAATAGTGAGCGCATGCAAAGCGAGTGGGGTGGTATGAAAACACAACTTTTGCACATGTTTTTACCAAAATTTCATATCCATTGTGTTATCAGGAGAACGCATGGCAAAGTTGAAAGTTGTGCATGCGCGCGCGCTGATTGACTGACTGCATGTGCGCCAAAAAAGTTATCATCGCCTATGCTTATGTATGCCTCTCATTTGCGCGTGTTTTGTTGATCACAAACTGAAAATTCATCAATTTTACATCTGGAGTGGAGAATAATGTGTCGATGGAATAGAGCTGCGCCCACAGACTATAATTTTGCTATGTATACCATTACAATATGAATAATCTCTATTGCTCGCTTTGCCGCGGTTTGTCAAACTTTTTTGTCAAAAAACTTTCCATTTGAATGCGCGTTGTTGTTGTTTTTTGCTGTCTGGATGATTTGAAAAAAACGTCGATAAACGTTTGCTCTTGACCTCCGTCGGTCAATCGCCACTCGAATCGAACACCGAGCGAAAATCAAGATCGCGATTTTTTCACGTTTCTTGTAAAAAACGTGCTGGTTCCCATCTCCCATGTCATATGTTTGTATCTGCTACTGCAAATCAATGCGCAACCGTAAAATGTGTTGTATACATTGTATGTGTGATTTATTTTCGTTCATGTTCATGTTTTCTTTGTAGAGATGTGCGAAATTTCGTGCAGTGTATGCGAACGTTGTACATTGTATGACCGATTATGTTTTTTGCTGGCCATTTTCCGTTCCGCCGGACTGTTTTTGGATTACCCGAAACTAAGAATTTGTAATTTTTTATAATGTAACAATTTTTTGCAATTGTGGTGCACCCAATGAGAAGATTTCACAAAAAATTATCCCGATGACTTTATCATCCAGTCGGTTGCATTGCGTTCTGTAAATTTTCAGATGAATTTTACGAAAAATACAACAACGTTTGTCTCACTAGTCGCATTGTCGCATACTTGAAAGCAATCACCACATGTACATGTAGAACGCAAAAAATACTACAAAAGTAAATACCGTGATTTTGTTGTGCAGCAGGTTTGTTTTTTTGCGTTTCACTATACCGTGCTACACAAAATGAGTTCTCGAGAAGAGGATTACAAAACTTGAAAAAAACTTGCTCACATTGTTTTAAAAACTACTTTTTCAAAATAAAAATCCCGTCAATATAACAACCGCAGTTGAACTCAAGATTCGATACGGGCAGGACATAAATTTTGCGTCATACAATTTTTTTGCCTGTGCGAAATTTACGGTCAGTTTTTGCCTGTGCGAAATTTGAATTATACTTTATTGCAGAAAACTTGTGCAACTTTCAGCTGTCGTAAGATTTCTTCTGGTGATTTTATGCATTGTCGTGGCTGACATGACTAAACTTCTCATGGACGGTCTCATGTTGTATGCCCATGCCCTGAAAACACGAAAAACTATGGTTTTTTCAAACCGTTGCGATATTTTTCGCGCTCAATCACCTTTTGCTGTTAAATTTTCTCAATGTCAAATGTCTTGAAACTGACTGCTATTTGCCGGCTGCTTCTTTGCACAGTAAACTTTTTTTTCAAAAAACGGCAATGAATTTTATGAGTCAGCCACACTGCATATATTTTTAATATCCATGTAATCTTTTGAAAATGAAGGACAAACCTTCAAAAAACCATTTAAAACCAACAAATGCTTTCAATTAAAAATGTAAAAAATATATCAAGATGAAACAAACATTGGCAGCATCCAGCATTATGTGGACGTGGAACTTTATTTTGAGCAAAATGTTGTGAAAGATTTGATTTACCAGGTGTCGGTTAGTACAAAAGTTTTCGCAAGAGACTTCTAATTTTTGTCTGTAGAGTTTCCATTCTTTATCCCATTCATTCAGCTGTGTTAAGTCAATTGAAACGTTGTGAAAAAAAATATATTGCGATATTTGTGACGTGTGACAAAAAGTCACTGCAAAAGTATGAAAGAATAATAAAGAGGTGGCACACAGGAGCAAACACTTTTCTTCTTCGCAGATGTCCTTGTGTTCAACATCGCCTGATGTTTGTGTAACACTGTATTTGTTGCAAAGCTCTTACTCCGTTGATTTCAACACTTTCATCACGACTTGGGTTTTGCTGTTTGTCAAGTTTTGACTGGAAATCACAGGTTCGAAAAAGACGAGCCCAAAGCACAAAACAATTTGGAAACAACAAGCACCCAATGCAAATTTTGCCCTTTTTCAAAGTTGCAATCGAACAGAGACGATTTGATCGTGTTGATTGGTTCCATTTGAATTTTAGAAGTCGCAGTCGTGTGTATTTACCACAACGTTAGCGCGTTGCAACAAACGGCGCAGTTGCACTGTTCAATCCACCGTGTCACCATCACCATCTTTTCTCAATTTTCTCCGATTTATTATTCTTTTTCCCGTCGTTGTTGATTTTATTTTCTTGCGAATACTACTGCAACCTACGTCTGTCGGTCGTTTTTCCTCTTGTGTCATCTGATCGGCCAGTTGGATGGCACATTTCATTTCATTTCACTCTTGGGTCTCTTAAAAATGTGAGATAAAAACAACACAGCGCTTGTTAGCCGTATTGTTGTTTGTTGCATCATTTCGGCAATTCCTTCTTGCACTTTGTGCACTCTTCGTTGCGTTGTTTTTTAAACTGATGAGAGTTTCGGCGTTTTCGCGGTGAATCAGTTTCTGTCTCATGTTGCAGTGGTTTTTTGTTGGAAATTGCTCGAGAAATGATGCGCGCTTGTTAACGTTTGCTGTTTTTTCTTTTCCTCAAAACCAGTTGGCCAACATTGACTTTTTCTGCACGTGTGCAGTCAAAATGCATGCAGTAAAATAAATGCGTGCACCTTTTTCTGTGTTCAGCTACTTTGATTTTCAATGTGGGTGCGTTCGTGAAGAAATCAACAGCAACAGTTGCATAAACTCATCAACATGCGTCATAAACGCATCATTATTATGCAAATGTTCGTTCGGTAACTTTTTGGTTCTAATTCTGCCTGCTTTTTTGCATCTTCGTTTATTCAAAACTCGCCAGACGTCAAAATGTGGGCAGCAGCAAGTGCATTAGGCGAATTCTTTTTCAATTTTCTTGTTCGTATGTTTTCAATTTCTTAACATTGCCTCCTCACCCACGCCATACAATATTTCAGTTATTTTTTCGCGTATTTCATAATCTCATGTACGAAAAAGTTAAAAAGTCATATCAAGTGCAGCAAAACGACTAAATAAGCAAATAAATAAACAAACAGATGCTGACGTGAACTTAAAGAACGTAATCAATTTCACTTTTCAAGTCAGTGCAAGATTCTCAAAAATGCGTTATTGCTGGTTTTCAGATTTTTTCTCAAACAAAACAACCGTGCACATTGGATACTTCATATTCACCAAGTTATACTCCGCGATTCGGAATTATTTGTTTTTACATTTTGTTTATTTATCTGAATATGTTTTTTGATTTTTTTGAATACATACTGCTTGTTTATTTATGCGCCACGGTGCAGACTCTGTGAGCAACATGCAACACAGCGTTGTCAACAGGAACTCAGTACAGTTTAAAAAACAACTCAGCACTCCGAATGTCTAGCTAACATTTTTCTCAACAATTTGTAACGCAGACTCTGGCAAATGGTTGCCGTTTTTCAACGGTTGATTTTACCGTTTCAATCGCGAAACTTCGTTTTTTACCGTCGGTATTCCAGAATATTCGTCGGTTTGTTTGTATTTTACCCATAAACTTTTAGGAATCGTAAAAATCTTGAGCTACAACAATCACAATAAATTTCGGGATGGCACATGAATAATGACCAGCCATTTCGTTGCGTATCGCGCGGTGGTGACGGAAACCGTTTTTATAAATATGCTGATGATACATTGTATTTGACAACCTCTAGAATATACGTGAACATAAATTCAATTATGTATTACAGTAATGTATCTATGCATCATATTCCACAAATTTCTTCTAGTTTTCTCCACTATTGCCCGTGTTTGTCGTTACGACATGCTATTTATTCATATTAGCTTTACGTGTTCTGTACTAATCACAACCACAAACTGTTGAACACCTACAATGTAGGCAAGCTGTGTGTCCAGTTCAGTCGCAGAGTGACCCAGACACAGGCACTAGCTTTCATACATTTATGAGCTTACAAGCTTTTGACCGTGTGTTTGCTCAGTCACCTGCTGACCCTTTGCTAGGACGCAACACGCCGTGGGGCGGTGTCTGTCCATAAAACTGATTTTGAACGCGTGCCCCCTTTCAGACTGACTATGTTCTGTTCAAATATGGCTCAGTAGTAGTACGATTTTGCCATGTCTTGCGTAATGCCAAATCGGTTGTGTCGGTGTTTATATTACCTTCTCCGTTTATTTGTTTAAAAATCGTAAAATTTTCTGCTCGCAATAAATAGGCAATGATTTGTGATTACGCCACTCTGGGAAATAGAGCTCCTGTTTTCATGCTGGAGAATCATTGAAATAAAATTTGCTTTTATATCTTGTAAAATAGGAGCTTTTTAAGAAATTTATATAAATATTTTAATTTTGTAGAGTAATCAACGAACGACCGACCACTGCGGTCGAACTGGGTCGGCTGTTGGCGTCAGCAAGCGGCTCGAACTGCAGCCGAACACTGCCGAAGCAGGAAATTCACGGAAACAAAAAACCGACCAGAAGCCGACGACCAACACAACAGCACAGTCGAACTACAGGCGATTACAAGCGAAAAGCTCGCGATCCCCGGAGCCGAGCGGCTCACGAGCACGCTGCTCGGACACTCTGCATCGACGATTCGACGAGCTCTGCCATATCATTCAGTTGGTTGCCAGTGAACCGACCGGTGCCACGATCGGCGAACCGAAACCGCCTGACCGCCGAACTAAGCCCGGCAATAACCACGCACGAACTACTGCCGCTGACAGCAAAGAGAAGGGCGCCGTTGAGAAAGCCGTTTTGAAGCGTCAGACCAGCCATGATGCGGATGCGCGCGGCAGCGACCTGTACCAGCATTTCATAGCGAACACCATGAGTCGCATGGGCTCGTCGATTGTGGCCGCCGTGCAGAAGACACGCCAGCGGTACAAGCGCTACGAGAAGCCGCGCCAGGAGATCAGCAGACTGCTCAAATACGTCGTGTTCTTCGGCAATTTCTTCTTCATGGTTGGTGTTTTTTTGGTTTTTGGTTTCCTGTTTCTCCGATTGTTGAAGAGACTCGGTTTTTGAACTGTTCAACACAAAGCGTACATGTCGTTTTCTTTTAGCTGATCGGCATCCTGTGTCTATCCCTGGGCCTGTACCTCTTCGTTGGCTACTTCCGTCCGGTGGTGCACATTCTCGACTTTCTGTTCAATCCCGGTCTGTTGCTCACATGGGTTGGTCTGCTGATCACGGCCGTAACAACGGCTGGCTGTGTCGGTGCACTCAGGGACAACGTGTGCCTCTTGAAAACTGTACGTTTGGTGAAATTGGCTAGAAATGGAAAATATTGGCTCATAGGCTGCCTTTGTGTTGGGCTCACTGATTGATCTACCAGCTCGATGCAGTCCACCAGCATGCCAGATTCTAATTTCTAATTGCACAACGTGCTTTTATGTTTCAAGTTTTACCTGTCAAATGCTTATAATCTTTGAAGGTCACCGAACGAACTTTGCTATATAAAAACCGTTGATTTGCAGTTTGCGCTGTGCGTGTTTGCGTGCTACATTTGTCTCGTGATCTGTGCATTCCTGTTGTTCATCTTGTTCTACTCGCAAGCGACTGACGGCGTCAGCATCTACGGACTGCTGGTGCATGCGCTGACGCACTATCATTCGAATGAGAACATGCGCGACTTTTTTGACTACATTCAGAGAGAGGTGAGCGATACGCGCGGCGATTTAGAATAATGCCTTGCTTCAAGTAAACATTTACTTCTAGTTTGAAAACATAGTTCACTTTGTCATAACATAATAGTGTTGCAGTAATGAACAAACACACAGGCACACTGTACGATATCACAGCAGCGCGCTTGTAACTGTGTGTGTGCCGTGTGTGAGATTGTGTGACTCTGGCAGCACTACGGTGTTGCAACCGAGTGCAATGTACTCCGACGAGGACTTCACCGTTTTGCTGCACTGTCTTTAACATCACCGGTGTTGTTGCAGTTACGCTGCTGTGGCGTCAGTTCAGCCGGCTACAAAGACTGGTCACTGAACGCTCAATACAACTGCACCACCTACAATCTGCTGCCGGAAGCGTGTGCCGTTCCATTCAGCTGCTGCCGTGAGCCGCTGGCTGACGGCGAAGTTGAATCCGTCGAGAACGCCAATAAACTACTGTCGCAGATGCGCAGTTTGGCGTGCTGGCAGAATGCGCAAAAGAAATCGGTGGGTTTTGTGGAATTGTTGAGTACCTATTTGAGCTCTGAAGTGAGCTGTGTTTGTTTTGTTTTCCAGCTGCCCGAGTTGCAAAACCTGATCAACGTCGACGGATGTCTGCAGTTTGTCCAGAAATCGTTCGAGTCACAGGCGGTCACAATTGGTGCCATCGTTGGTGCTTTCGTCATTCCAGTGGTGAGCGAACATTTTTTACATGCACTGAAACAAACAAACAACGTGAACAGTTGTGTTCAGCTGTTTTTGTTGGAATGTGTTTTATGGGGCTCAATTCAACATCAAACAGTAGAAATGCTCAATGTTATTTCATTCCAGTGCCTCTCAGTCACTCTCTCGAACGTGCTCGCGAAGCAGATCGAACGCCAGCGCTATTTGCTCGATCGACAGGCGCGACGCGACGAACGACGACGGAGACGCGCACGACAGCGATTCCGGGATCCGTTCGCCACGCGATACACGGTCGCCTCTAGACAGCCGGTTGTCACGGCCACCGTCGATGAGACGCTGTCGCCAAAGAGTTCCACAAAAAGCAACAAGGACAAACAACAAAGCGACCCGAACAACAACAACAACAACAACAAGCACGGCGTCGCGCCGGAGCCGGACGACAAGCGCCGAGTACGCAGACGGAAACGGACAAAGTCGGCGCCGTCGTACGGCCAGGACAACGCCGCGAACGAACTGAGTGACGTGGACGCAGGCAGCGGGCCTGGCTCCGCCACCGGCTCCGTCAACCGACTGCCGACAGTCACGGACGAGCCGAACGGTGGTGCGCGCACAAAGCCACGCAACGAGTCGCATCAACAGCAGCGCGCCAGCAGGGGCGCAAAGTCGTCGGGCGATCGCAGCGCCAGCGCGAGGCAGGCCAGCGAGTCGGGCGAAGAGCGACGGAGACGCCAGAGGTCGGCGGGCGTACGAGCGCGCGCAGTGGGCGACCAAGTGCACCGGACGATACAGGAGCAGTTGACGCGCGACGCGAACGACGCTGCTGCCTGCAAGCACGACAATCGGACGACACTGACGCACGGCACGGCCAGCGCGCCGCCCACCGCTGATTCGGGTACTGCAGTGGGCAAACACGGCAACACCGGTGACCATACGTTCATGAGGATGTGATCGGGGCGCATTTCGCAATTTGCATTGTTTTTTTTCAGGTTTTTTAGCCTGATTGAGTTCCAGTGTGAACCTCTACGTAATGTTCTTTGTGTCGATCCGATTTTACTGTGTAATCAGAGCAATAAATGTAAATATTGTGCGTTGGTTATGCAGAAAAGTAGATTGCACAACTGCTAACGATTAACGCAATAAATACTTTGGCACAATCAAAAAACAAAAACAGAATTGAAGAAAACTTTTATTTTTTCCTCAGTGATCTGTTTAATTTAATTCATCTGAAAAACACTGTATGCGCAACGTTTCGTTAAAGGCCATCTTGCATGCGTTACCTTTGTGTGACTCGACGAAGTCAGCACAGGAACAACAAATGTAATATTTAGTTAGCCTTGTCATCGTCTGAAAATATTAATGTGCGATTTATAATATTCAACAAAACATGCATTTAGTTTAATGCTAACTGAAGATGGTAACTGTTGATTAGGTTTTAGACTTTTTGCGCAAAAGGTCAACTGCACGTACAAAAATCTGCAAAAACAACCATAAAACGCAAACAGAATAAAACGCGCGCAACACAACGCCGCAGATTTTGAAAGTGTTATTTCGACACAATAACACGGATTCTTGCGTCATGTTTACTTGTATACTTTTGCAGTTTTGACTTTTTGACTTTTACGTTTTTTAATTTGCTTCCACCTGCATTGACCCGCCGTCATGCAAAAAAAGTAGTTTTTGCGAAGACTCGTCGCGGCAATTCAGGAAAGGTGATTGTGAAACGTTGAATAGTCCACCATGGAAATGCCGCCCAAGAAGCGGGTCTGTGTCGTTGGCGCCGGCGCCGTCGGACTGACAGCCGCCAAAAGTTGCCTTGAAATGGGCTTCGAAACCGTGGTCTTCGAACGGAACGATTCGCTTGGCGGGTTGTGGAATTATCGCGATAAGCCAGTTCAGGTAAGAAAATCCAATTTGGAAAACTTAGGAAAAGTGAAGTTGGTTGTTGTTCAATTTTTCTTTTTCACTGTATTTTCAAATTTTCAACGTCGTCATGGGTGGGATTTGGGATTTCAGGATTGTTCGAGTGTGATGAAATGCACGGTCGCAGTGCGCAGCAAGGAAATGATGGCGTTCAGTGACTTTCCACCGCCTGAACTGAACCCCAATTTTCAACATCACACGCTGGTGCTGAAATACTTGAATGATTACGCGGAGCATTTTGGAGTGACCGATTGTATTCGATTCAATACGGCAGTTGAAGAGGTACACATGTGGTTTTTTCTTGTTGAGTTTTTTGTGCATTTTTTGTTAACGCGTTTTTTGTTTTTCCAGCTGTTTTTAAGGTCTTGGCTTTTTCTGACACTTGAGCAGTAAATTATTCAAGGTCACACAAGCTGCCGACTATGCAACAACCGGCGCCTGGGACGTGCGTACGAGCAACGGAGAGTCGAATCGTTATGACGCGGTGTTGCTGGCCAACGGTCATGGCGCAAAGCCACGCAACGGTCATTTTGAAGGCATTGAAAACTTTAATGTATGTGACTCTTTCCAATTAGCAAGGCTGACGTTTTTTTATTTATTGTTTTTTTAACTGTTTTGTACAAAAAACCTTCAGGGTGAAATTTTGCATTCTCAACAATACCGCGACGTGAAGGCATTTAAAGATAAACGAGTTTTGGTGATCGGCATGGGAGATTCAGGATTCGATGTCGCGGCCGACCTGACGCGGGTCACAAAACAGGTACATTAGATACTTTTTCAATTGGTTATTAAAGACACTGTTACCGGCATAGTTGACGTTGTTTCTCCATCGATGGCATGCAGGTTTACATCAGTTCCCGTCGGGGAGTGTGGGTGTGGAGTCGCCTGTCCAAGCGAGGCCTTCCATTCGACACGACGTACCTGACACGTTGGTTCGATTGGCTCCGTCGTCTCGTTGGTGAGACGCGAGCCAACGAATACATGGAGGAACGATTGAATCTTCGTATGGACCACGACGTTTATGCGCTGGCGCCCGAGCATCGATTCTTTGACCAACCGCCCGCTGTGAACGATTCGTTGCCGAATTTGTTGTTGCATGCTGGTATTGTTATCAAGGTACGAATGCATGCAACACTGCTGGCTTAGTGCAATGTGTCCCAAACGGTGATGCCATATTTCAGGATGACATTCAAAAGTTCGCCGGTGGAAATACTGTGAAATTCGTCGATGACAGTGAGCTGAATGTGGACGCCGTGGTCTTGTGCACCGGCTACAGTGTTGACTTCAGCTTCCTGAATCCAAAGTCGCTCGTTCCATTTCAGGTTCATTTTAGAGATTTTTTAAAAAAACTGTCTTATTTTGACAGTTTACGAAATTCCTGAGCAATGCAATCAGCCACGGTTACACATTTTCCAGGAAACAAATGTTGGCTTGTATAAGCACGTTTTTCCGCCACATTTGCAACATCCAACGCTGGCTGTTCTGGGACTTGTTGAGGTAAAACAGAAAACACAACATAAATTACGTACAATAAAAATCATTTCCACAAAGCGGCGCTAAACTAAACGTGCTAAAGCTAAACGCGACCTTATAAAATTTGTCTTCTATTTTACTTATTTTTTAAGTCCATTGGCGCCACCACGAGCATTGCTGAAATGCAAGCACGTTGGGTAGCACAACTGTTGGCCGGTAGAAGTGCGCTTCCTTCTTGTGACGCCATGAACACACACGTTGAGGCAATGCAACGGCAACCGGCTGCATCGCAGAGCCAAGCGCTTCAGGTGGACTACATCAAGTACATGGACGATCTAGCGGAAAAAATCGGCTGTCGTCCCGCGCTTAGCGACGTTGCGTTCAGTGAACCACGCTTTTGGTATCAGTTAGTTTTTGGGCCAAATTTGCCATACGTTTACCGTTTGATTGGGCCGCATGCGTGGCCCGGGGCGAGGGATGCCATTATGGACGCATCGCGGCGGATTCGCCGACCGACACAAACACGCAAGCCGACACCGCCCGACTGGGACCTGTGGCAACGATTTCTGTTCTGGGTCAGAACGATGTTGGTCGTCTATGTGTGCTATTTGCTCGTTAGCGTCTGGGCAAAGTACGCGATTGATCACCAAAGTTCATTTGCCATGTTCACATTGATGATCACGGTGATTGCATTTTGGTTCATTGTGTTCTTGTTTGATCTGCGCTTCAATGTTCTTGAATTGTATTTGTGCTGAGGCCATGGATAAATGGATATCTTCTGTGAAGTTTTTTAAATAAATTTGTTATTGTTACGCTTGTTCGTTTCTCTGATTATTTTTTGGTACGCATGTTTCTGATCAGTTTATTCACAGCGATGAAGTCTAAAAGTAGTTCCTCTCGCGCTGCTTTGAAAGGTTGATTTTTTATATTATGTGCTTTGTGCTGAAACGTATGAATTTCTTTCAAACACTTGTGTTTATTTCACCAGACAACATTACTTTGTTTAAATAATTGTAAATAAATTTATGTTTTTACAGGTTTCAGAAGCACTTCAAAAGTACTCACTTCATAAATGTAAGTCACGTTGAGTTACGAAAAATGTCAAAAGAACTTTACTGATAATGCACTGTAAAAATTTGGTTAACCAAAGTAATGTGATTAAGAATTGTTTGTTTGCTTTTCGACACGTTGCCATGCTTGCAAGTTTGCTTCTTTTGGACACCAGCCGCATGAGTTCGGGCAGTACTCAATCATGATCTCGGTGTGTTGCTCACAGTAACCAGAGTGACGCCACCAGCCGCACCACACTTCCAAATCGCGGCAATCTTTAAAACAAGAAAAGTGTCTGTGAGTTACAAAAATTTTGTTGTAATTTAAAGCGAAACCCCAAAATTGCTTAAATCTGTCATTGACTTACCGTTCATGCAGTACATCTTGCGTAACAGTTCCGCATCCCCATTGCTTAATCCTTTTCGCTGACCCAAAACTTCGGTGAAAAACTTGCTAAGACGTTCGTTATCATTGATTGCTGTCATTGATCGCTTGTTCTGTTCTGTCACGCCAACCTGTTTCAAATGGATGTTAAGTATTTTGCAACTTAGTTTTCAAATCAGAAAAATGCAAAAAAACTGCTGCGTTCGTCGTACGGATAAACTTACATGAGCTGACTGATGCATGATGCCTGAAATAAAAGTAAAATACCAATTTGTTTTGCCAAAACTCGATCAACTATTGTTGAGATAAAAATATGTTTGACTCACTGTGATAGTCATAATCTACCCCGAAACTTGTTAGCGAGTCCGTGTCTCCTGGCGAAAAGTTATCCAACACTTGCGGGTCGATGTTTTCGTAGTTGATTCGTATTTTTGAATCGCGATCGTACCGCGTCTGATGATGGTCAACACCGAGAACGTGCAACGTTTCGTGCAGCACTTGACCAGCAGCATTCTGAAGATGAGGCAATGAAGCTTCAACCAACTACTGTACATTAAAATAAGATTTACAGTAGTGGTTCAAAAATGTTCCGTTACAAAAACACTGAAAAACAAAAACTTTGCTAGTGTAATTCAGTTTAGTTTAAAATCTTTAAACTTACTTCAATGCAATATTCATCAAAATTCAACCACACCCAGCTTTCATCGCCCGTTCTGCCGACACTTGATAAGCCACAGCTGAGTATTAAATTTGTAAAGGACACAAAAAAGTTAAACGAAAAAAAAAGTTACTTACAAAGTCGCGTAATTTTCTTTGGCATAATAAATATATGCACCCGTGTCCGGGGGCTGATCAATCGCTTGAAAACGAATGCATGTTTTTGTTTCGATTTGATGCAATGCGTCCAAAATTATCGCTTTATGTTCTTCAGCTAAAATGTAAAAACAAAATATAAAATGACAAGACACAGCAAGGTATGATAAAATAGAAAATAGTCTCTGGCACGAAACTTACAAAACTGATCGTCTACCACAACCGGTATTGGCATGTGATCCCAGCGTGCGCCCGTGTCTTTGTCAATGAACAATGCAAAGCGCTTCTTTCTTCGCTTAGAGTCAGATGCGGACGGCAATGGCGGTGGTGTAGCTTCTTGATCATCTTCATTTCTTTGCAACACTTCAATAATGCGATCCGCTTCTTCTTCGCTCAGTAGAATGTCTTCTTGCCATACACCCGTGTCTGCTGGGTCAATCTGAAAAACACGTTCTTCACATTTCACATTTCAGATGTGAATTTAAAAACTTTTAGTTTATTAATTACCTCATTTTCTTGGAAACCTTGAGCTTTCAATAACTCCTTTTTTGCTTGTTGTATTTTTTGCAGTTGGCGCTCAGCTCTTGCATCAATTTCATCTAATTCTTCTGGTGTCAGCGTGGTTTCTCCCTTCTTCAATTTCTTCACCCGTCTGAGTTGCTGCTTCAGCATGTTAGATACTTTCGCTTTTTTCTCTTTTGCTTTGTCAGATTGCTGTTGACAATTTCCCTTTCGACTGCAAGTGGCCTGTAATTTAATAGATGGTTTTCTTCAGCAGACTTCTTAGACTGATGCCTTTTGTTTTAAAACTGAAAAAGTAGTAAGAGTCCCGCACTTTGAGTTTGTTCTTGTCTTCGTCGGTTATTTTCTGGCGTTTCGGCACCTTAAAATTAGCTGTTTTTCCACTGCTTCGTGTTCTCGGTGACGGCTTATTTTTAGTATTGCTTCTGCTACTGTTTGGACGGCCATCTACGCTCTGTTCCGTAGTTGATTCTGTTTCTGTGACGGCGTTTCCGCGATTCGCGTTCCCCCTTTGCTTGTTGCTTCTCTGATTGCCGCCTGCATTCCTGGCCGGTCTTGGATGTTCTGATTGTGCCGTGGTCGCCTCCACGGATTTACTGTCGTCTTGCTCTTCTTCTGGTTCATCTGATTCAGCAGATTGTGCTCGGTCACGCCTTGGTGTTCCCCCATCGGCACCTCCACCAACGTCTGCGTCACGTGCATTGTTATTTCCATTGTTTGCGGCTACGTCCTGTTCCTGTGTGTTAATCAGATTTTGTGGTACATTGGGCTTTCCTTGATTCTTTATTTGAAACTGAACAGTACCTTTTTAACTGTAAGTGTAAGTGTAGGCGTAAGTGAAAGAAATGCAACTTTGTGTTTTCGCAACATGGTTCCTTTTGTGTTATCTGTTAAAATCAAAGAGAGGAATACTGCCTTTGCAAATCAAAACTAACATACCGTCTCTGGCGCTGGGGTTGGTGGCGGAGCTTGTTGATCGCGATTTCGATTCTTCTTTTTCTTCCGGCCGCCCGGAGCGCAGTCCGCTGTTTGCAACAATATTATGATGATTAAAACTGAGACAAGTTGAAAACGCATGACAAGAGGATGTCGATTGCTTAGTAACAATAAGAAATGAACAGTGTGTATGTAGGAATTCAATTCGCTCGTTTAGTATTTGTTTTAGTCGTTCGCTGCAATATTCAAAAAGTAAAGATTTTTATAGTGATTACCCACTTTGTACGATTGTTTTTCGAGTTTTACATTTTGATTTATTTTTACAATTTTAAACAAAGTCTTAAAGTCGTGTCAACATAACGAGACAGCTTGTTTATTTTGTAAACTGCTCCAAACAAAGTGATAAGCAGATACCAATACAGGATGTGACAACAAGATAGACCCGACAAAACATGGCAAAACTAAAAATCACGTTTTCATACCATTAATCGAATCGATATTTGAAACATAGAACATACATGTAACGGGTAACAAATGTGACAAATAAAATTGACTAAAAGTTTGTTTTATAATTTTTTAGTGAATCTTTACGTTCAAGATGACGCAGGGCAAAATATTGTTCATAATTAAATTGTAATTCTGTCGTTGACTTCTGCAATAAACAAAAACACCACACGTGCACAAAAATAATATCAATTTTTGTTTGCATTTGCCCACGCTTTGCAAAAGTGTCTGCTACTTTTTTCTTCAATGTTTTTTGAAACTTTTCCACGTTGCGCATTTAATTTTAAACGGTTCGCTCAAAAGTTATTTTCCTGTACAACATGTGTTCATTGTGAAAAATAACCAACTGCACTTCAATGGAACCGCAGTCAATCAAATTTATGACACTGTGAAAACATAAACTGTGCATAAAAACCATTATATTTTTGTGTCATCGATATTGTTGACAAATGTATTAAAATTCAGGCAGTTTACCAGTGTTAAAGAATGTGGAGAAGCAACAATACATAAACATGAGCTTTCTCAATTTAGCATGAAATGATATTTGTGAACGTTTGGTCGGTTTGATGCGTTGGTTTTGCAGCACGGCGAGCACATGCGCGGGCGCTTTTGCAGCCACCTGCTCCGGCAACGCCTCCATAAACTCTTTGTTGTCTTCCATTCTCTCCGACAAACCCATTGCTTCAGCCTCTACAAAATTAAGATGATGAACTAATACTGCAAATAGTTCAATGGCAACTAATTACTCTTCCACATTATAAAGTTATTAAAAACCTAGAAAATCATTTGAATGAAAATCTTTTGGCGATATCGTTACCTGCAAAAATAGCGTCCATGTCTTCAAAGCCTTGTTCGTCATCTTCCTCTTCTTTAACCTTGCTGAATCCCTCGGCCTCCTTAAACATCTCTCGTTGAAGATATGTTTCACGTTGCTGGTGTATGGTGACATGACGTGGTACGCTAGGGATGACGTATTGAATGATCAACTGTACAATCATACTGACGTGTTCAAATAGCAGGATGAAGAGAACCTTGGCGAACCACACTCTGTAAATAACATACCGGAAATGATCCTTTGTATCCGTGTGTCTACCGCCTTTTTAAATTACATAATATTTTCTGAAAGCATTTTTTCCATTTTAAAAGCAGAATGCTTAACCTGTAGTACAGGGTCGACAAATGTGACGGCACAGTGCGATCAACATAGGCGTGCACGTAGCACGTATCCACGAGATTTTTATCGTCATCCAAACGAATGTTGTCTGTGCAATTTGCAGTGAAGACTGGCCTAGTTAGCGTGCCTTCTATTAGACCCACGATGTCGTTGTCAGCGATGGTAGGAGATCCGCTTGTAATGGTTAACCCATGCAAAGGGTCATAGTCGACGTGGTTTGTTTTTGTTTGGAACTGAGGTAAAATTTGATTAGAAGGACTTGTTTTCAAAATGAAATGTGAATGAAAATAAAAATGTGGTCATACAAACAATTTTAATTAATCAGCAGATGATTGCTTACAAATGTTAACGCCTTTGTCGTTGCTGAATGATTCATTTGATAAGGTTGTCCGTCCACTTCCATGTCCAAAAGACACCAGAACGCCGTCTTGAATGGAGCCAAAGTGAAATGCAAAAAATTTCTTTCGTGATGAGGATCAGCAGCATCGGTTGTGAAACTCCACACCTGCACGTCAAACAACTATTCTAATAACATCAATTGGTTTGCTTGCCAGGGTATGGCAAAAGTGGCAACGTAAAGAGCTGTAACTCACCAGCTGTTTTGTAGAAACTTGTGCTCAAAGTTTCGGCACAATGCTTAAAAAGCTCTATGAATCTAATGCTAATCCTGATAAGAGTTTTATTTTCATCTGCACGTCATTGACTAAAACAAGCCACAATTCACCATGCGATCAACCCATTTGGTCGACAGCGCAATCACGGCTGCATTGGTGAGCACAGCAGTGCGCGTGAACGTGTTCAACAAACCGTACCATGGCTCGATGTTTGACACTCGTTCTGGTGTGCATCTGCAGCAACGTTGCAACTTTTCAATACGTATAACTTGAGGTAATTTTGCATCTTTATTTTGCTTTATCTGGCATCTCCAAATGTTTTTTTCATCAAACACCACCAGAAACATTTGCATTTTCAAACGCTAGAGAAAATACCACCAGAATACAAGAAAGCTTTGCGTACTTGCGCTGTTGTGTCAGCATCTTGTAAGCATCCAATCTGATTTCGATGACGTTGTTTATTAATGCGAATAATGGAGCAAGCGGGAACGCTGCTACGAACATCGTAACAAAACCGTATTGGATAAGCATTTCCAAATAGTCGCCAAACAGGTTGATCTCGTGCGGCGAGCCAAGCGCGTAGTCTTTTTGCCATCGAGTGGCATCATCTGGATCTGCAGAGAATTTTTTTAATTTAACTTATAGATGAGGCTGTGTATGTGCATTAAAAAGAGATTTTGTAAAAGTATCAGCAAGTAAGATCTTCAAACCTGAAGCAGTACGATTTGTTCGTCTGCGGCACCAATTTGAAATCAATGGTGCACCAATTTCCAGCACATTGTTGATTGCTTGTTTACCGGTCATAATGATGAACAATTGTATTGATACGGCAAACATACAACCGGTCGCTTCGCATCTGCACATTGTGAGACATTCACTGTCAAAGTTCGTCTGAGCAAAAATTACAAAAATAGTTAAAAATTTTACACGTCAATCGCTTCTGACGTCATCGGGAAGTCAACAGCGACGCTGCGTACAAACACCATGAAGAACAGTGTGCCGTAGAAATTTACGAATTGAAACAACACAACTTTGTAGACAAAACTCTGCTCAAATTGTCGTTCAGTACGGGGCAGCTCAAGGCGTGTCAGCCCATAGGCCACCTAAATTTGTTAAGTGAGCACTGCAAGCGTGTTTGCGACACAAGCGAAGACAACGTTCGCAAGACACTCCGAGAGACCATTGCAAAAAGATTAACTATATCCTGTGGTCAGTCTTCTTAATTGCTGATTATCACAAAATTGTGGTACAAAACAATTCTTATTTTTAATTAAAAAAACAGGATCTTTTTTAGATTAAATAAAGATAAGAAATATGCAAATATTGCAGAAAAACAAAATTTCTCGCACCTTCATGTAAATTTTACTCATGACCGCAATGCCGACGCCGTTTGCAAACGAGCTCGTAAACGAAATAACAATGCTAGGTGGTATGTAATAGGCGGACTGTTTGTTCGGTAGTTTGTACTTCAGAACGTTGTCCCACAAAATTTGACCCGCTTGTTTGTATATAATGATCCCGATGAGAATCCCAACAACCATAGAAACAAACAAAGCTCTAAAAAACGCAGTGAAATTCATTAAAAATACAGTATTTGATTTTCAAGAATTATATCGTGAACTCACACTGTCACAATGGATCCGGTCAGTCGCTTAGCAAAGTCACCTTTCGTGAGATACGGCTCTTTTTGCTGTGTGACAATGTTGGTTTTCACAGTTTTCACTTTTCTCGTGTACTCTGGCCGCACGCGGGCCTACAAAAAATACTTGTCAGATCCATGTTCCGTGTGACTTGTTGCTAACATTAGGAATCAGACATTCAATTAAATGCATGTAAACCTGAAAAAAAGATACTCACAGCATCCTGATAAAATTCATGCTCTCCAACGTCCCAGAGCGAAGCAAGCTCTGACTGCTTTCTATGCCACCCTTGAATAAAGCACACTGCCCAAAATGACATGAAGAAGCCAAAGAAGATGGAACCACCGTTGTCAGAGACACTCGATATTAATGACTGTGTGCACAAACTGCTTGCATTTACAAACGGGCACCACTAAAACAAACGGCGATTTTGCACACTTGCTGTTTTATGGTAATGCAAACAAAAAAATCAATTTACTGTTTCTGTTTCTCACATTGTTGGTGCAAGTTCGACAGAGTGTAATGTCAGGCTTTGGAGAACAAAACGGCGACTCTCTAAAAAAGGCATGGAAAATGCCATAAAGAAAGACGCAAACACCGACAATCGACGGGTAGATTAGCATCCGGGTATAGAAGCCGAGCCACGCAAAATACATTGCAACCTTAAAAAGCAGAACTGATGACTACAAAAAATAAACAGTTGTAATTTTGTATTTTTTAATATTTCTTTAAAACCTTTTCGCCGTAATAATCTCGAATCTGTTCAATCGGTTGATACTTGTACCAGAGACCCGGACGAGCCCACGCTTCGTACAAGTATCTGCGTTGTAGAAAATTATTGTGTTCCAGTAATTCAAAAAGCAATGGAACATCAAAAAACTAGGTAATTAAATTATAGAAATATTTTTAAATCACTACCGACTTTCTCATCGGCCATTTTTCAATTGGAACTTTTTTGTAGTCGACCGTTTTCTCCGGTTGATTTGCATCGTGCAACGGAAAAGCTGTCTGATACACGTGCACATCAAGCAAGTACTGCAATGAATGCAATAGGCAAAAAAGGCAACAGAAAAACCTGTGAGCCCGCCCGTACCGGGTGTCCAAAGAAATACAACAGAACATGCCGCAAAATTGATCTTTTTCATTTTGTCCGCGTCGTTCGCTTGATCGAATGATGCTGCATCTAAAATATCCTCGCCTTCGTTTGCTTTCTTCTTTTTCTTTGCCGCTGGATTGTGCAGCACAATATTGACTCCATTTATGATTCCGGCAACTAAATACTGGCGTTGTGCAGTGCTGAATATTGACGACTCATCAGTGGCCAATAGAAACTGGTCGATTTTGTCACGCTCGAACGAGTCAGTAAAATAGCGTGGTTTGTTTATTCGAAATTCGTGGGGAAGTTTAAACGGATTTCGGCTAAACAATTTGTCTATCAGGCGATTTTCCAGCGATGTGTGACTTGCATGCAGCTCCGACTCGTGCACGGGCATCTGGAGACCCTCCAATTCAGCCTGCCGACTCAGTGCCTCCCACGTGCCATGCACCTGAAACGTCTCATTACTTTATTCATTTCTGTTGATTAAAACAAACGATAAATCAAAAAACAAACAGATGAACAAACGAAAAACAAACAAAAACGCCAACTAACTTTTACGAAACAAGTTTTTTGATCATACGACTCGTGTCGCGGTTCGGTCTCAAGAATGAGACCCTCGGTTCTCAGCTGCTGCTCGAAGCGACGTCTAAATACTTGCCGTTGAACATTCCGCCGATCTTTGTCGCTGTCGCGATACACAAGAATGAAATCGATGACGCTCGCTCCGTCTGATAGATAAGCCGTGGACGGTAGTCGCTTAGTGGCGTGAGTCTCATCGCTCGGTGGAAGCGGTTTATATTGGACGGTGTCTTTTTCTCGAGACTGACGTGACTTCGCGGGGGTTTTGCTGTGCCGAGCTCGGCTGCTAATAATTGTTGAAGCCGCTTTTGTGCCGCCAAAACGAAAACTTACTTCGTCGTCCAATGGAGGCGACATGCTTTGCTGATTCCTGCAGGTGCAACTTTAGACCGGTAATCGGAAATGTGCACTGAAATGTCACCTGTTAAAAGGAAAACGCATACCGGTTGTATTCGTTTTTAATGGCTTCATCGCGCGAGTCATCCAACGGTTGGTTGATTGAGTCAATTGCAATATCTTCCATGTCATTCATCTCCAATTGTGTCTCGGTGGGCTCAACAGCAATTCGTCGAGGCACCGGTCGATTGGGTACTGGTGCGTTTGCGTTTCGCTGCTGCATGTTCATATACGCTTCGAACGCATCATTATAATAACCTCCGTCATGTTCATCATCAATAATTAAGTCCTGATTTGTGAGGTTCGGTTGCTTCGACTCGTTCATCACTGCTGATTGCTGCCCCAACATCGACGGCCGCTTACTGCTGGGATGTTGCGTTGCTGTGAACAAAGAAATTAAAAAAAATTAAATTCAGTTCAAAATTGTGTGGCGACCTCACTTGGATTAGGCGGCGCGAACGGTCGTGCGCTGTACGGCTGCTTGTGCGTGTCCGACTCGAGTGAATCTACTTCGAACGCCAAGTTGTACTGGGCGGACAGTCGCTCTGCACCACTGCCCCACGTCGACCGTGTGTTGTCGAACGTTGCTGCTACTGATGGGGGCGCCTTTCTTGGCCACATCGTTGTCAACTTGCTTACGCTAGCGGTACGAGATTGATAACGCTGTTGATTTGTTGGCAGTTTGGCACACACACACACCATGCAATGCGTTCAATTTGAAAGAAAATTATTGAGTTGTTTAAACAATTTCTGCGAAAAAACTTGCATGACACGGCGTAATAATCAATCACACGACAACGCAACAAAACAATGAAAAAGCCCAGTCGCCAGCCAAAACGTAACGTTGTTAAAACTAGTTGTCGCATGGATTGTTGAACGTTTTGACGGTGCATGCACACCCAAGGCCCATCACCAACTAAACACAAGAAGTTTTTGTTACAATGCATATTTTCGCATCATTTTCGTCCAACGAAGAAACCTTCACTAACGAATCAAGGTGCATCCTTTGCATCTTTTCATAAAGAAAATTATGCATGCCCGCAATCCTTTCAACCAAAATATTTTCCGCACCAAGAACGTGTCTACTCACTATAACAGTATAAAACACACCCGTTATCACAACATGCGCAAAGCAAGCAATCTCGATGTTCGCGTTACTTCAATCGCGTGAAACGGAACATTTTCCAGAAAAACTTTAGCCTGCAAATATTTTTTCTTTTCTATAAAAATGCAGGCATAGAAAAGAACAGTCAACGTCCGTTAAAACCGTGGGGGGGGAGGCGGCAGCGAACTTCCACAATATTATTTCAAAAAGCTCATTGCAAAAATTTAAAAATTTCAATCAGCCATAGCACTCATCATCATCATCATCATCATCATCATAATCATCATCATCATCATCATCATCATCATCATCATCATCATCATCATCATCATCATCTTTTTGCTGTGCAAAGGTAGACTAACTACAGTCGAACTCAATAAAATGTGGAATCAGCTGATTGGTCGGCCGAGGGGAGGCTGCTCACACTCCGCACCCTTCTTTTTTCGTGGATCTGGATTTTATTGAAACGTGTTTCTTTTGAATGACTGTGAATTTCCAGCACCCTTTTCACGCTAAAAATAAACTGAAAATGTTAGAGACTGCAAAATTCAGAATTTTTTATCAAATCAACAGCTCAAAATGTATTTTTTTGTTTGATGACGACGACGACGTCGTCGCTTAATTTTTGCGTGTGAACTGAAATACAAAAGCCTGAAAGGAGTGCGCTGTGCATGGTTTGCTGCGTGCACCAAGTAAATGAACACAGCAGTTTACCAAAAACAACTTGAAAACGGTGAAAACGAAAGATGAAAGCAAAGTCGTCGTCGTGTCGTCGTCGTCCGCGAAGTCGGAACGCATTTTTTTTAATTGCGGACGCATGTCGATCGGTCAGCTAGGAATGAAACCCCCTTCAGCTGGCTACACAGCGCACTCATTTCAGGCTTTTGTCTTTCAGTTCACACGCGAACATTAAGCGACGACGACGTCGTCGTCGTCAATAAAAAAATGCATTTTGAGCTGTTGAATAAAAAAAATCTGAATTTTGCAGTTCTCCAACTCTTTGAATTTATTTTTAGCATGAAAATGGTGCTGGAAATTCACATTCATTCACAAGAAACTCGTTTCAATAGAATCCACATCCACGAAAAAAGAAGGGTGCGGAGTGTGAGCAGCTGATTCCACATTTTATGGAGTTCGATTGTAACTAACGAAAGGTGAAATCCATCGATACCAAAATTGAAACATCGCATGTTCATGTGGTTTAGCAATACCAGAACAAAAAATAACCAAAACTAATTCAGTATCTTGTTGTTGTCGTTGTTGTTGTTGTTGTTGTTGTTGTTGTCAATTTGTTTCGGTGTCCATGAAAAATAAAAAAATTGTATTCAAATTCTATTCACAAATTAAACGGGAACCTAAGTAATCAACCACGCTGTGTGACAAAGGGTGGTGGCGAATAATTGTGAAAATGTCATTTTGTTCCCGTACGGGGCTCTAAACATCCCCGTAATTGGGGTACAGCCCTAAAAATCGTTGAAACTGGTTGAAAACTGTAACTCTGCTGTTATTTGAGGTGATTAATTGTTAAACCATCATGACTATTAAATCAAACTTTAAAACTTGCAGTTCCTATTCCCAATAAAAAAATCATGATTTTTTTGTTTCTAAAGTCCATAATATAAGTTGAATATGGTTTTTCGAACTCCCTGATTGATTTAGCACAACTTTGATTTTTAAAATTAAAAAACAAAAAAACAAAAATGACGACTGACGAGGTAAAATATATAGGGCGTTCATTAAAGTTAACTTCACGCTCTGTATTGGTTTCTTCTTTATCCAGTTTGCTTGGTACCATTGCGGCCCGGAAAACTTCGGCTCGAAGAGTTGCGGTTCGTTAAATTCCGATCAGAATATTTCCGCCCCGGACGATTCCGCCCCGGACGATTCCGGCCCGGTGAATGTTCCCCAGAACGACCAATATATTGCTGGGAGTTAGGAAGATTGATTTTTTCGCATTCCGCAATCAATTAACTCAATCGCAGATATAAGAAAGATTGCAAAACAAAAATAAACTTCAGCCAAATCTAATCCCAAAACTAAGTAAAGTTGTTGTAGGCCTCCTAAGCTGAGCCTTTTATATAAAGGCTCTTCGGAAACCTGAGATTTTAACAAATGTTGTGCCGTGGTTTGGTTGTGGTTATTTTTTGATTCAACAAAATGATACAGGTGGTTTACTATTGCTCGTGCTGGAAAAACATTTTCCGAGCCGGAATCGTCCGAGGCGCTGTTCTCCGGGCCGCAATTCTCTGGTACGCAATCATAGCAAGCGATATGGATAGCTGGAGCAAACTTTCCAGAATCCAAGCTGGAAAATTTTGGGGGGGGGGCCGCGAGGGGGCCATGTGACTTTGGGGCAGTACCGTGGGCGGGGGGTGGGGGGGGGTACACCCCCCCAGAGCACCCGAGACCGTCGGGTGGGGGGGGGGCGGGGGCCCGCCACCGTGCCACCCCCCCCTAAAACCGGGCACCCCCCCCCATCGTACCCCCCCCCTCGAAAATTTGGCCGACACCCCCCCACCCCCCCATGAAATTTTGTCTGGCGGACACCCCCCCCCCCAAAATTTTCTGCACACCCTAAAATTTTTTTCGAAAATCATGATTTTTTGTCTATAAAGTCCATAATATAAGCTGAATATATGATAACTTGACCATCTTCATTGTAATTTCAACGATTTTGCAGCAAAATTTAGCGTTTTTCCTTCAAAATTTAAGCGAAAAATTATCATGGGGGGGGTGGGGGGTGGACCCCCCCCACAGAAAATTTTGAAAAAATGCACCCCCCCATGGGCCCCCCCTGGGGGGGGGGTCCCACGTTACCATAGGTTGGACCCCCCCCTCACTTTTTGGTCGGCACCCCCCCCACGGTACCATACCCCCCCCCCCTCGAAATTTTTTTTGGGCCCACGGTACTGCTTTGGGGGGGGGGCAGTCAAAATTTTGAAATTTGATAGATAGATAGCTAAAACGCTAAAAGGCTATAAAAACAGCAAAATAATGCTAAAAATACACTAAAAATCAAGTATAAACGCGTATTTTATCTGAAATCAGCGAAATTTTCAAGAATTACGAGCAAAAATGGTCAATTTTGGTCAAAAATTGACTTATTTTATGGCTTCGTCGAAGACAAAAATTTTCAGATAGATAGCTGGCTGAAAATTTTTTTCAGATAGATAATAGCTGAGCCGAAAAAACTTGTTTGATAGTGACAGATTCGAAAATTTTTCGGGGGGCCGCCGCCGCCCCCAGTAGCGAAAGCGGGACCGTTGATCCGCGATTCAAGAAAACTGCAGTCGTCTTCGAAAATGAAGGCGCGATTCGTTGTGAACTACTTCACATTGCAAAGAAAATCTTGAAACGACCGGCGACGCCCACAAACTGCGAGGATACATCCGAGATCGCGAACAACGACGATGACGAAAGTGAACGCGAGCCCGAACCAAAAAAGAAATTGACTGGCCGCTGCGGAGGCATCGAGTTTCACGCTGCGCGACCGCGCAACCCGTCAGACGAAAACAGTCTCGAAGACGAACTGCGCGGCGAAATGAATCTGTACGAGTCGGATGATTTTATCGACGAACCGGACAAAAGTGATCTAGTCTTCTAGTGCTGGACTTCTGGCGGTTGAACTCGTCGAAATACCCCAAACTATCGATAATCGCGCGCAGATACCTGGCATTGCCACTAACAAGCGTGGCAAGCGAACGAATGTTCTCTGAAGCCAGGCAGGTGTTTGTGTACAGCCGATCTCGTCACGAACGCCGAAAAGATAATGTTTCTGAATGGAGTGTTGCCTGCACTTGATTATGCCTATCCGATGTGAATTTTGTCAGTTGTTGTTATTGTAATTTTTGGTTGATTCACGTGCTGTGTTTTGCTGACTTTGTTTCTGTGTCTGTGCTGTTTAATGCTTAAAATGTGATGCAGAAGCGACGAAATGTGCGTGGATGTTTTTTAGACATAAAAAAGGCCATTCCGGATTCCGGCAATTTTTGCCGGATCCGGCCCGGCCGGAATAGGCTTTTTCCGGATCCGGCCCGGATTCCGGCAAATTTGCCGGTTCCATCCCTGGCTCCAGCTATCTATATCGGCCCCCACCTAGGGTTAGGGGAAAAAAATCCGGATTTTTTTTTTAAATTTTTTTACAAGTTAGGTTTGTTCGAAGCGTCTCGTCGAGCTGAGTTCATCTAGACTATTTTCAGAACGATCCGGAAAACTATAAGAGCGAAAATCGTGTTTTATTGAAATTATGTCCATTTCATAGAGGGAAAGTTGCATTTTCAACAGTAAAACAGGACAATTTTCGACGTGTACTTGAATATTGAACCGTTCTTAGTTGTTCCTCTTTAGAAAATTACCAAAATTTGACTGTGTTCAAAAATTCCTGTTTGCTGTAGCTAAGTCGGCAACCCCTGTCGACCCGGTCGCCCCCCCCCCCAAGACACTTACTTTCAGGTTCAACCAGCTATGCTATCTGCCACATGGCGAGAGCCCACTCTTCAAATCATCGTATCGAAAACACGTACCATGATTTCGCGATCACGTTGCGGGAAACTGACAGACGCAAGTTTAACACGTTAGTTTAGCTCAGCACACAAGTTTTAACATGTGGCCATGTTATCGGGTATCTGAAAAACGGTCGTGTGATGTGGTATTAACCAACATCCCCGCTCCAATTGTTTAACAATATATCGCACAACTCCATTGTAGACCTATAACGTACGCCAATCAACAAGATATCATGTTCATCTCATGGCCTACCGACTGAAAAAACATGTTCTAAGTTGCAAGAAAACGATTTCTGAAACGATATTTCAATTCAGTTAAGTCATTTCAACGCTAAAAATTGACTCTAGAAGTCATCCAAATCGAAAAACATGGAGTACGTCGGTCAAAATGACCAAATAATGACATGTACCTAAGCACACAAAGAAGTTGGGAAGAAAATTTGGTTTGAACTTTCAAAAAATTATGCCATAAATGGAATTTTCAGAGCAAAGTAGAAGAAAAATTTTTCAAATTTTTTTTTAAGTTTAAAAAAAAATTCAAATTTAAAAAAAAACGAAAAAAAAATAAAAAATTTTTTTTTCAAAGCCTTTAACCCTACCCCCACCCCAACCCCTCGGCTCTGGAACAACTATGATGGTAACGGTTTGGAAAAGGGGTAATTGAGGTCACCAAAACAAAATCTCCAAAGTTCCGCCATACGGGAGTCATTCCGGAGGCGCTTGCATATCATATGTGGTTCTTCGAACTGGGGTTGGCACAGGAAAAAAACCGGTTTCTTTTCCGTTTTAAAACTGTTTTTTTCCAGTTTTTTCCTGAAAAAAAGAACCGGTTTTTTACCTTAAAAATTTTGAAACTTCGTGGTCAAAAATCACAATTCTTCGTTTGACTGATAAAATGTAAAATTATATTTTTGAAAAAACGGTGCAGCGAACTGTGTCGAACTGAACTGGTGAAGCATCATTTTGCAGAAGTTTTTGTGGCAAGGGTCAAGTGAAATACGATGAAGACAAGGTGACTGCTAAACTAAGTGCATATGCAGACTGACTGACGATGCTGTAGAATTGCAAAGGGTAACTGATGAAATGTTATTTTTCGAACGCAATCCGCTACCGGTTTCACTTTGCAGTTCTGCAAATCTCGCCCCGTAATCGGGGTCAGCTATCCGGTCTCCTTGCAACCGTCTCTCATCGCTCCCCACACCTACACGGTCACTGCCCAGTCTTTGTTTTCAATTTATTGAACGTGCTGCCCTGGAAACCAATAAAAGCAAAATTGGTTTGATTTGAAACAAAAAATTGGGTAGCATTGGGTGGCAAAAATAGCAAATTGGGTCGGTTGTATGCCCGAAAACAGCATTTTACGCTGCTCAAAATCACTAATTTTGATGTATTTCCTAGTTTGAGTTCAAGATGCCTAGTTCTGGAAAGTTTAGGAGCTGGGAAGCATTCGGTTTTTTATGGTTTTAAAACGTTTTAAAACGAAAAAAACCGTTTTTTTTCCTGGCAACATAAAAAACCGGTTTTTTACCAACCCTACTTCGAACTCCCTGATTGATTTAGCGCAACTTTGATTTTTGAAATTTTTTTAAACTTAAAAAACAAAACAAAAATGACGATTTTTGGTTTTTTTAACAACCCTAGTACTGAAACTGAACCCCCTGAACCCGAGTCTCGATCACTCTCAAACCCGACCCGAATCAACTGCGTTGAAGTTAAAGACAGTGATACCTATACGTAGAACGTTGAACGTAGAACGGACCCGGATGTGATCTGTAATTTCAAAAAGAAAGAATGCAGTTGCCGAACAGTCCCAGTGGGAGCGATGCGAAACGTTCAGGAAAGGTTATCAGGTGAGAAGAAGAGGGTGAGGAAGGAGACAGTAGGAAGGAAATAAAGCCGGGTTTCTTTGCCAATGCCAACTCAACGTCAACTTGCTTTTTTGCGTGTTGATGGCAGCGCTGGAAAGATCGAATCTAAACTTGACGTTTTGGAGTGCATGAGCATACAGAGTGAGAACAAAGTTTGTTTTCAGGTATAAGCCGGTTGACCCGGGCTCAACACCGGAAGATCCAACGCCGGAATATATGAACGTGCTTGGCATGATATTCAGCATGTGTGGCTTGATGATGCGGGTCAGTAAGCAACATGCATAACATTTTGTTTTATTTTTGCCAGTGAAATTCTGTTTGGATACGATTTCTTCCAAATTTCTTATTGCCTTGCCATCGAAAATTGTAAATCACCTTTTGATAGTTTTGAATTTCGTTTATTTGCAGATGAAATGGTGCGCGTGGGTAGCGTTGTTTTGCTCGTGTATCAGCTTTGCAAACGGGCGCACGAACGACGACGCAAAACAAGTGCTCAGTAGTTTCATGTGCGTTTGAGTGTTTTTGTTCTGTTGTTCACTGATTTTCATTTTTGATCTGTCTCCCTCCAGTCAATCTTTTCGTCTTCTATTTTTCGATTTGTGTTTTACAGGCTTTCAATTTCTGCGGTCGTTATGTGCTACCTGCAGAATCCACAGCCGATTGTGCCGTTGTGGTCGTCGCTAACGTGATTCTATTTTTGCATTTTTGCATACCCTTTCCACATTTATTTATACTATTTTATTATATCAGTGGTTTGGTATTGTAGTATAACTATACACAATATTATTCAGTGGTTTTTGATTATGTAGCTTTGTTTTTGCCTTGTATTTTTGTCAACAGTCTACAGTAAGACACTAGTTGTAGTTTTATCACATTCTGGTAGAAATCAGTGGCTGAATCTGAATAAACGTATACCCGGACTTGCAGTCTCGTTTCTGAACTGCTGTGCAATAGCTGACCACGTCTCTGATTTCGTGGCGTTTGTATTTATTGATATATTGCAATATTTATTCATTGATATATAACAATATTAGATTCTTGCACACCATCTAACATCTTTTAGGTTTTCTCAACATTCTTACGCTCGCACAGTGTTCGCAGAAAACAAAAACTTGCCCGACTTTAAAATTTCGTTTGCGATTCCGTCAGCACAGTGACTGCACTCCGGTGCACATGGGCGCCAAGATGTCTTCAACGACAAAGTCGACCAGTCAGCAAACCGACGATGCCATTCCGATTGAAGGCGAATCGTCAGCAGCTTCCAACAAAGACAACGAAGCAGTGGAACAGTCGCTGAAATGGGGCGACGTCGTTGTGGATCCGGTGAAGGCGTGGCCTTGGCTTGGTGTTGTGTCACGACTGCCAGTCACGTTTGGGGGCAGCCGGCTGGCACCGGGCGTCTGTGGCAGATGTGGGCGACCGCTGTGGGAGACCGAGTACGATGAGCATTATGATGTGCGTTTTTGGTGTGCTGTGTGATTTGATTGATTGAATTGAGCAATTTGGCGGTCAGCGATTCCGGATTGGTTGTTGTTTGTTGCCACCACTGCGGAAAGGTGTTGCACCCGTTTAGCGTCAACCAGGCTGCACGTTAGCAATGTATTTTGGCCAACAAGGCTCGCTCGGACGCTGGTGCAAGATTGGCCCGTGCCGATAAGTTGTTGAATTTGGCGATCGCTGAACTGGTTCGCAACTGATGGTTGTTGTTAATTGCCGCCGAAAGGTGGCGCACCCGGTTTACCAGCAGCCAGGCAGCACATGAGGCGAAATGTTTTTTGTCCAGCTTCGCAACGCTCAGGCAAGCCGCGCGGCGTTGTGTAATTGTTATGCTTGGCCTGTTGTGCAAGTGTTGATAGTGAAAGCCACTTCTCATGGTGAATTCGTCATTCAGGACGAAGCGTGGTGTTCCTGCGACGAGTACGAGGAGACATCAACGCAGGATGATGACGAAGATGGTGAGCGATGCTCGTTGGAGGACATGCTCGTTGACTGTGCGCAGTCGGTGGCGGCGAAGCAGTGTGCGACAGCAAACAACGCTCAAGACGAGCAGAGCATCGACGTTGAAATGGACACAAACGACGACCAAGGAGACACTGCTGCAGTGGTGAGCACCGCAGTGCAGCAGAACAGCAAACGTGCAACGGATGGGGGCAAGCAGCACCAAGCGACCGGCAACACCACCCATTCGCATCAATCGAACAGCGCTAAACGCGAGCAAGCGACCAACACGAGTGATGACGACCAAAACCCGTCAATGCTCCAAGTCACCTGGCATCCGAACATGTCGACTGGCGTCATTGACATGTCACAGTCGGTTGGTTGGTGTTTACGTTTGAACACCAAACAGCTGTACCAAACCAGACAGCTAAACGGCAGGCAGGTGAATTTGCCTGGTTTCGGTGTTTGTGTCCGAAAAATTGAACACAGCTATTTATTATTATCAATTTGTTTTGTTCTGCGACTCAATGGGTGGGGTGTGCAGACGAGAAAAGAAACGTTTCAATCTTTATGTGGCAATTCAAAGTCGCCTAAGTGACTCGACCCTTTTCGGATCACTGCCAATTTTGAATTCCTGCGTCATGTATGAAACTGAACTGTTTACCTAGTTATGCGCGCACTGAGTCTCGGGAGCGAAAAAAGATCATACAATGTAGCAGTAAACGCACCCAACCGAGCGCAGCCTACTCCAATGTTAGATTTTTTTGAAGAACCATCGTTTTTGATGGGAGCAATGCAAACTCCTGTTCAGGGTTGGACGAGCGACCAGCTGCCCATCAAGATCGGTCACTTTGCGTCGAGTCACATGCACACTGGTCAAAGTGTGCAGCTGAAAAGCGCCGACAGCGCGGACTGCCGCATCGGCATCGTCAAGGCGATGCAACAACGACTCGCTGGCTTTGTGCTGCCCGACTTTGAGCACGTGATCAGCGACATCACCGACTCCGATCGTGTGCTGCCGCTGCAGGTGAAAGCAAACAGCACTGTTTTGCTGCACTTCCATGTTTGTATCCAAATATACAGTTGAAGCAATGTTAATCAGCTTATTGGTAGCTTTTGAATTGGGCTCACACTGATTGGTGCTGCAGTCAATCTCAGCTCTGCATGCCAGAGATGCCACCAGGCACGCATTGCAGAAGTTTCACAGTTCGACTGTATCTGTGTAGTTTTATAATCCTATCCAATCCATAAACAGCAAGTGCAGTTGTCCGTTGTCCACTTATGAGGATGCTTATTCAACGTTTCGTTTGTTGCTGTCTTGTTTCAGGACTTTGACAATTACGGCTGGATGAACTACTTGATCGCAGTGAACGACGGCTGGGTGGGCGTGCCCTACGGCGTGTTCTATGAAGCGAAGCTGAAAACCACGGATGCCGTTGGCGAATTCGAGTAAGCTAAGCGGTCTATTATTTAGTGTCAAAGCGACACACGAATATTCGATTTCAGATTGTTGCTGGTGAACTGAAAATGATTTGTTTGAAATTTGGGCCATTTTTCTTGTCAGATTCACCGTTCGAAGCGACCAGATGGAGTCGAGGAGTGCATTCCGCAATTTGCAGCATGAAAATGTGAGCACCGCGCTGTTTTGTGTTTTCGGCAGTTTCTCATAGTCACAGGCTGCAGTGCATTGCATTTCAAGATGATCGCATCCGACCACAGGGTGATGACGATCGCGCATACACCAGCTGCGTGACAGTTCAGATGCAGCCGATCAGTCGGTCGACGGTTTGCTATGTTTTGCAGAGTGCATCGTTTTGCAGGCGGCCACCGCAGGCAGCTTTGGTGTGAGCTCACTGTACCCGGGCATGCAGGTCGCGTGCTCGTCTCAGGTGCTTCGCGGGGCCACCTGGCTCACGGACGATGGCGAACCACCGAACGAGTTGTTGTTGCGCGCGAACATCCACGCTAACGGCACGTTTTTCTGCAGTTTTCCTTTTCGTGCCGGCTACACCAGCTGACAGGTACTGTCGGGTTGGCTAATTTGTGGTGTCTGCTGATTGATTGAATACGCTACACATTCACGTGATTGTGGTGCATGCATTCTGAATGGAGGCGTGCCAATGCATGCAACACAATGCACGTGTGTGCGTTGCGTAACCAACCAATCAACTAATACTACAAATTAGCCAAATGCTGAAGAATAGTGAGACAAATGCAGTATTCTTTCAGACGAACAAAAGCCAGTAGACAGCGAGCCATCGCCGACACGAAAGCTGTCCGTTTTCTCCGCGGGCGGTCTGAACATTGCAGCGGCCGATGTTGACCACCCGGGCGACACATATCACAAGTCTCCGGGCCCGGTGCAACTGGTCGCAAACGTCACGATCGAAAGCGCACTGTTGCCAATCGAAGACCCCATCGATTCAAAGCCGAATGCTGCAGGTCCGTTCAAAACGCCACACAAGGCGCCTCGCATGTGCTTGAAAAGTGCGCCGAAAAGGTCACCCGGAACATATCCGTTCACGGCGACCGTCATAGATGTGAGTAATGTGTTTTTTTACGAGTTTATGTTAGATTTGGTTGCTTTTCAGTGGAAACGTAATCGTATCATTTGCCGCAAACGTATTAGCTCTATTAAAAAATCATCATCAAACTACAGGTGTACTGTAATTTACAGGCAATGATTGACTGCTTTTGAATTCTGTTCAGTGTTCACTGATTGGTTGGTACGAATTAGCTTAATCACCGATCAGCGCGCATAACGATTCCATTTGTCTTACAGATTCGCTGTACTTTATTGATGTATCTTTGAACATTATTTCAAGATTGAATTTTGTGGATTGGAGATTGAGCTTCAAGACTGACATTGGGGGTGTTTCAAGTTCTTCAGCCCATCACCCTTATCAGCTTTCAGATCCAACCGTTCAGCATGGACATTGAATGGCGATATCGATTGAGTCGTGTTCACTGTGACGACCGACGCGCCAGTGGCTCTCCGTTTGACGAGCCGGATGTGCGCCACCTTGATCAGGCACAATTGAAAAGACCGTCAGTGACTTTGAGTTTGCATACACTTCTATTTCGTTTGACCAGGAACCTACAGCCAAAGGTTTCATGGGTTTCATAGGCAATCAGCTAATTGGCTAAGTTTGAACAGGGCGTGCTTTTGTTTCAAAAAACCGGTTTTATTTCGTATGCCAATGCCAACCACACAACCAGCCAATCAGCGTATCAGCCTCAAATGCCAGAATATACAAAGTGCCCATGTGTTAGAGTTTGACCAGAGTCGCGGTGATTGGTTGTTTTTGATGGCCATTATTCACCACGATGATCGTTTTGCGTTGCAGTATCGTTGCACATTTTGCAGCCACCAGTATTTGCATTACCGGGCACCGTCGTTCGTGGCAGGCAGCAGTCGCCACGCAGGCACTGTGTTCCAGTACGTGCTCGCTGACAACGAGACCGTGTGGACACGCGAGCAGTGGAGACGTCACATCGTGCAACAGCACAACGCTCAACGAAACTCGCACGATTATGGTTGGCTGCATTTGCGGAAGCTTTCAACTGAACTTTGGTGTGGGCGAGGGGTTTAGTCACTCATTTTTTAAAATCATGTCAAATGGCAATATGCGGAACTGCGAAAATCGCTTACGTCCACGTTCAGCATTATGATTGGCTTTATCTAATCTGGGATCGCGGGATAAATTCAAAATAAATGCAGCCAATCAGCTGAATCTGATTTCTATTCACCAAGTTTCTCAAATGAAAAGTGTAACGAACACCTAGGGCTGTTGATGGAAGCAATCAAAAATTGTCTGTTGTACAAATCACCGCTAGAAGAACGCAATGAGTTTGTGTGTGTGAGTGTGGCACCACTCAGCATCAGCAGTTTAGCAATGGTTTTCCAGTGGAGCCGGCAAGACGAGTGCGCGCGCACGCATTCCGCAGCAACTCGCCCGTGTATCTCTACCTGGTGCAGTGGTGTGCCGCGGTGGACGTTCTCTGGGAGGACGGCCATTGGCAGCGTTCGATTGCGAGCAACGAGCTCGTCCATGCCAGCTGTCACAATCACGCGTCAGACGGCGGCTGTCGCGACTTCTTCCCGGGCATGTACGCCGCGTGGGACACGGCGAAACCGACGGCCATTTGTTTGGACGGCGATCGCAACACTGGCGGTGCGAGCAACGATGATGCTGGTGATGCTGCTGGCTGGAGACATTGGGCGGGACTGGTGCTCTCGGCCAACAACGCACAGCGCTGTGCTACGGTCAGTTGCGGGTGGCAGCTGTACGCTGAGATTGGCTGAAATACTCGATCACGGAGAAACGAGGAATTGTTGTGTTTGCGAGCACGGTCCGTAGTAAGGTGGACACGTTCGGGGGGTCAACACTTGTTCAAATTCAAGGTTTATCAGCATTCACGTTTCGCATCATCCAAACAGATTCGCTGGCTCGAACCGACCGGCAACCCCGCCGAGCCACCGGTTGACCACGGTGTAATGGACGTCAGCTACTACGACATCAAGCAACACCCAGAGTTCAACTACTCCTCTGGCACGTTGGTGCAACGGATCACTGGCGAGATCGTTCGTAGTGCTGACAAGTCGACGTTGAACGTTGGCTTTGTGCGCATGAAACTCGCTGACGGACGTGTGCTCGTGCGCTGGCACGCTGCTGAGCACGATCAGACCGTGCAGCCGTACTCGATTGTGAGACTGCGTTATGCGGTTGGTGGAGCAATGTGCAGTGGACACTGTTGGCGTAACAAGGATTGCTTTTCCCCTGAACTTGTACTGGAACTTTGCTTGAGACAGTCACAGTAGGAAGGCGTGACATGTCATCGCAATTCACAGATAACTCCAAATCATCTATCATTTACTTTATCAGTCTGTGCAGCACGAATGTTTTGGTGGTGCACATTGCAATATTGCAATCCATCATGAGTGAGCAGTCAAACATACCCGATTTGTGCGTCGTTGGCATTTGAGTCTGGCGTGGCGACTGGCAGCATCTACGTAATTCTACCAATTAGTGACCACCACTGAGCAGCAGCGAATCAGCGGACTGCGCGTTGTGTACAGTTTCAGCCTTCAGTATGCGGTTGCACCAACAGCCCCTGCTTGCAGCATTACCACGGCGACGACGGCCAGTGTTGCTCGCCGTGCGACTCGATCGCCGACTCCCTCCCAGCGCTGTACTCTCCGTCAGCGCATGAGCTCGACGACGTGGCCGATTTGCGCTATGCGGACTTTGCTGCGTTGCCGGTGAACGTGTGCGATTCGATGGCGAACCTGATCACCGCCGGGCTGCTCAGCTTGCAACAAATGCCGTTCACTCTGTTGACCGTACATCGTCAGTTTCCGTGCATGGACCGACGCAAATTGGTTGGTCAATGGTTGTTCTTGTGCAATGTGGGGGGGGGGGGGTTCAGGCACTCGATGACCGAGAAAAATAATGGGCCCCTAATTGACTTGACCGGACATTCTGTATTGTAGATTTATTCGAACGTGTCGCACCGAAATGACGTCAGCTCTGTTGAAAACGCCTAGCCAGCTCAGAATTGCAGTTTGCTTTCACGCCTTCCTTATTTTGTCACGCGTAGGGATCAGCAAAAAAATGAAAGTCCGGGCTGCTGTGCGTGACAAGAGCTTGTGTTAGAGACATGTTCAGACACGTTCGGATGATTTCACAATTCGCATTTCGCAGTTAGCCCTAGTTGAAAACATCACCCGAATGCGTTGTTCATTCGTTCAAGGTCGTAGATTGCACTGTTCCACGGACATTGTGCTTTTTGAACGTGCGTTGCCGCGTGCAGGTGCGTCTGGCCAGCTCGTGCGCGGACATCCTGGTCGGTCTGATGCAACAGCAACGCTACAAGCCCCTGGTGATGCGCCGCATCAGTGCTCTCCACCAGCGCACGTGCACTTGCCCAGACTCATTGAAACAACCGTCCTACAGTCAACACTCGCTACCTGATCAAGCGGACAATGGGGCCTCGTCAAAAACACTCCAAAAAGGAGAGCATCCGGCAAATGCGCCTGATCAACAGCATGCCGCGAAGTCGTCCACCGCGAAAAAGGCGAAAGTAACCTGGTGCAGCAGCTGCGAGCACAAGTTCCAAGGTGGCCTTCAAGAATCTTTCTTTCACAGCTGATTGATTTTAATTGATTGGCTCCAGCATGCTGGCATGCCCAAAAATCAGTCCACTGAAAGTTTTTGAAAAAAAACCTACGTACAAATATCGATCGCCGTGTCGAATGGCAAAAATGTAGTTTGCGACAAAAATCGATTCCTTTTTGACTAGCACACTGATGTTTTAATGCCACAACCGAAGATACTCCAAGATCCTCATCGTCAGAATGCTATTTCAAACTCAGTTCCCTTCGCAGGTGTCACAAACGTGTCGCAATGGCTGTACGATTGGCTCGAGGTCGCTGGGAATTACCACGAGGAGTTCAGGCGACTGCAGGCGAACGCGAAGGACAAAGAGACGGCGCCACCGACCGTTGCTGCTGCTGCTGATGGTGAGAACCCGATCGAGGCCCATGGTGATACCGGAGCAAACGTGCTTGCAAACGGCTGGTTAGTTTGTGGTCAAGCTTTTGCAACTTGCACAGGCCCATTTTTCTTCTGCTTCTGATGTCGGCCAGCATTCAATGAATCCCGTTACAACTTGGTTGATTTGCTCTTGTGAGCAAGGCAGTGTTGTTGAATTTAGGCGATGATAAAAGCCAGGCATAACACAAAAGCCGTGCAAAACGTCGTAGAGTAGGGCGACCATCGAGTTTTCTCTGTCACTTAGACCCCTTTAGACCTTCGTGCCTTTAGACCCCTCGGCGGCGATCTAGGGTTAGGGGCTTTGAAAAAAAAAATTTATATTTATATTTTTTTGTTTTTTTTAATTTGGATTTTTTTCAAACTTAAAAAAAATTGAAAAGCTTTTCTTCTACTTTGCTCTGAAAATTCGATTTATGGCGTAATTTTTTGAAAGTTCAAACCAAATTTTCTTCCCAACTTTGTGTGCTTAGGTACATGTCATTATTTGGTCATTTTGACCGACGTACTCCATGTTTTTCGATTTAGATGACTTCTAGGGTCAATTTTTAGTTTAGGTTGAAATGACTTAACTGAATTGAAATATCGTTTCAGAAATCGTTTTCTTGCAACGTAGAACATGTTTTTCAGTCGGTAGGCCATGAGATGAACATGATATCTTGTTGATATGTTATAGGTCTACAATGGAGTTGTGCGATATACTGTTAAACAATTGGAGCGGAGATGTTGGTCTATACCACATCACACGACCGTTTTTCAGATACTCGATAACATGGCCACATGTTAAAACTTGCGTGCTAAGCTAAACTAACGTGTTAAACTTGCGTCTGTCAGTTGCCCGCAACGTGATCGCGAAATCATGGTACGTGTTTTCGATACGATGATTTGAAGAGTGGGCTCTCGCCATGTGGTAGATAGCATAGCTGGTTGAACCTGAAAGTAAGTGTCTTGGGGGGGGGGGCGACCGACTTAGCTATAGCAAACAGGAATTTTTGAACACAGTCAAATTTTGGTAATTTTCTAAAGAGGAACAACTAAGAACGGTTCAATATTCAAGTACACGTCAAAAATTGTCCTGTTTTACTGTTGAAAATGCAACTTTCCCTCTATGAAATGAACATAATTTCAATAAAACACGATTTTTGCTCTTCTAGTTTTTCGGATCGTTCTGAAAATAGTCTAGCTGAACTCAGCTCGACGAGACGCTTCGAACGAACCTAACTTGCAAAGAAAAATTTAAAAAAATCCAGATTTTCCCTTAACCCTACGGCGATCCCCTTAACGCACAAACGCAAGAGTCTAACGTGCTACCAGCAAGGCCACGAGGGTGACATCCCTCGCACATTTTCACAAACATTTACATTTCTTGGAGTCTGAAATTGCTGCATCTTTTTGTGAAATATGACATTGCAGTGGCACTTTGCAATCGCAATCGAAGTGCACCGACTCACCGACGGACTCAGCATGCAGCTCAACCGAACCGCACAACATTGAGGAGACGTTGTTAGCGCAGTGCTCTGGTGCGCTCATAAGCGATCCACTGCAACGTGAACGCATGTGCAGCGCGTTTGTGAACAAACTGACGATGGATGTGAACGAGTTCAGCGGCGTGTTCGAGTCGTTGACGAAGGGCATGGCAGAACTGCTGCAGACTGCCAGAAAATACAAGAAGCAGAACAAGAATGATAGTGGGCAACACGACGACGACGTCAAGGGCAATACGCCCACTGAGCTGCATGACATGGAGCAACTGATGAAAGAGGTTGGCCTGCGGTGCACTTCAGATTGCTTGGTACTCGTTGGAGTCGTTATTTATAGGAAAGTGGAAAGTATTGGAAGAGAAAGGCAACGCTGATATAAAATGCAGGGTTTATAATAGGTAGAAAGTTTTACTAAAGTATCCGAAGCTGTTAAACTCATGAACTCCTGATACCACACATTTGGCTTGAGCACGTTTTGCTTGCGCAGCACGCTGTGCTGATAGTTTCTCAGGGAATGGAAGGGACGCAGTGGATGTAGCGGATGAGTGTGCGGCTCCAATAAAAAATAAAATGCAAACATGTGCACGAACTGCCTTGTGTTCATACTTCAGTCATTGTAAGATGTTATCTTTTCTTTTAAACCGGCGCATAGACACGTAAACAGTTCGTAAACGCGAGAATTCAAAATGGGCAAGTTGATCCGAGTCTCCAAAAATAGGACCGGGTGGGTTACTCAGGCGATTTTGAATTGCCCCATAAAGATTGAAACTAATTTCCTTTCTGCGTGTGCACACGCACTGGGTGGCAGAATCTAAAAAAATGATAATATTAGTGTTTTGTGTTGATGTGCAGATCGTGTCGAATCTGTCGGCGGTGTGTCGCACGTGCAGCGTGTCCGGCGTCAACAGCGCCACCCCAACGAGCCAATCAGCGTTCGTCACAGACGACGCACTGCGTTGCGTCATCGAGTTTGCCGCGTTCTTCCGATCGGACCCAGGCGCCGACGGCGTTCTGAGCAAGTCGATCATGAAACTGCCCTGCTTCAATTACAAGCTTCCGTCGTACTCGCTGCTGAAGCGCATGGCGCCGTACTACGAGCAGTGTGCACTGAGCGACACGCAGCAGCCGGTGTCAGTTGATTTTGGGGTCGTTTGGCGTTGTTGCTGTTGCTTGTTAGCGCCGCTGTGGTGAGGCTGAGGCTGCGGTGTCTGCAGCAGTTTTGCATCAGCCACGCTGCACGAGCGATGTTTCTGACCGCAGCTGCTGAGCGCTCGCTCCGATGCTGCTGCGTTGAAGCTCGTGTTTATGTCGACACGTTGCAGACAGGTGGCCAGTGAATGAATCGTTGCAGAAATTCGGTTTTTTTCGCAACCTGACTAGTTGAAAGTAGGAAAATAGTTTTAAGTTAAAGTCGAAAATGGTTAATAAATTCGATTTGATTCGAGAAGACAATATTTTCTTAATAATTCAGGTACAAAGAGCCAGACGTGACCAGGCCGGGTACAGTGGCGAACAGGCCGTTCGCCGATTTGTCGACGGCGGTGCAACGAATCGTCGGTGACGTGTTGACGTACACACGCGAGAGAACAGTCAACAAAACAACGAACGCTCAGCTGAACTCAAAGAACACCAATGCCAAAGAGCACTATAACCAAGTGAGTTTCGTTTACTTCAAGATGAGATGAGTTTGAGTTGTGGTGGTAGAGAGACATTTGAACTGGCGAACTGCATCGGTGTATTTCGGTGGGGTTGGATTAGACACTGACAAAACCGGACTGCTTAGTTTTCATGTTTGCGCACACACCGTTGCAGCTGCCTTACCGCTGGGTGCCAGCGTTCAACCGTCGCATGGGCGACGCACTGATCCTGGCCAACCTCGTGGTGGTCGTCGAGTTTGCGCGTGTCATCAACGAATTCGTCCGACAACAGATCGCTGCCAACGACACGATCGCTGAGCTGAATGGTTGTGAGCCGGACGAAGACAACACGGAGCAAACTGGCGCAAGCAGTGCCGTGCAACTGGACACGGCCGCCGCGAGTGCGTCTACTGAGGCGGCTGCGGTCACGGCGCGTGCCTCGACGTCGTCCGCATCGGATGAGTTTGGCGTCGCACTCTCACCGAGCAGCTTTCAGGTTGCTGGTCGGGGGCGTTCTGCATCGGATAGGTCGGCAAGCACGAAATGCACAGAACCATCATACAATTTGCTTGATTTGGTTTATGGAAGAACGCTAGACCACCGGAGCTTTGGTATTTTCGGGTTTCCGGAACCGGTCGAAGATATATCAACAAAAAATTACCCTTTTTATTTTTTGGCCGTTTTTTGGTGTTTCACCAATCTTAACTTTGAGATCGCAAGCGTGCGTGAACATGTGAATTTGGTTGTGATAAACGTTCCATTGATTTCACTTTGCGTTTAATTCAACTTTGTCCCGTTGCACTTGAGGTGCTCGCGCGCGTGCCGCCGTCGCATCGTTTCGCGGGCAAAGCGTTCGACGCGTCGCAGATGCCCGGTTCGTTCATGAAAGCGGTGCAGCGGGAGCTGAAACTGTTGCACAGCGCGCTGCCGCCGGGCATCGTCGTCAAGACCTACGAGCAGCGGATGGACCTGTTCTCGTGCATGATCGTCGGACCGGACGACACGCCCTTCCAGCTGTGTCCGTTCCTGTTCGACATTCGACTCAAGGAGGACTACCCGTTGAAGCCGCCGCACGTGTTCTATCGGTCGGTGGTGCAGCGGCAGCAGACCCGTGCGAGCGTGTGGTGCAATGTGTGAATGTGCACTGCTGCCCTGCAATGACTGGTGAGCACGCGCACTACGCAGAGTGGCGGTAATGTTCACCACATATGGAGGCAGATTCACCACGTTACATACACCACACTGTCGCACTGGTGTGTTATGGATGCAACTTAGATTGGTTGTGTTGTGGTGTATCTTTGCGATCACTTCACCATTGATTGTTTGCAGCTGAACTGAGAAATGGTTCGTTTTGTGCTCGTTTCACTTTGCATCCAATGTTTTTTTGCCTCACAGATCCATGTCCCGTCGTCTGAATCCGAACTTGTATGAAGACGGAATGGTGTGTCTGAGTCTGCTCGGCACTTGGGAAGGCAATGTCGGTGTTTGTTCCTGTGGTTTTCGTTTTATAATCTTCATATTTATTTGTTTTTTCACCATGTTTTTATCGATGATTCAATCATGAACAGGCCACCGAAACCTGGACCTCTTCATCAACGCTGCTGCAAGTGTTTGTCTCGATTTTTGGTTCGTTTGCGTCGCATTTCTAGTTTGTATTGCAACAAGGTCACCATGAACAAAACCAATATTAAAAAAACGCTTTTTGGCGATTTCAGGTTTGGTGCTGGTGGCCGAGCCGTATTATCTGGAGCCAGGCTTCGAGCAACAACGCGGCACGGACGTTGGTGCAAACATGGCGCGCTCTTACAACGAGGCTGCCATTCTGTCCGCGCTGGAGGTCAGCGTTGTTCGGCGCGGGCGCTTTGCGATGCCTCACGGTTTCATTCTTGCAGCAAATGTTCATAATTCTTTTGTTCCGTAACAGGCGCTTGAGAAGACCGTGATCAGCCCACCGGAGCCATTCCAAGCGGAGATCGTCGCACACTTTCACTCGGTTGCACCAAAGTGCGTTCGCAGTGCATCGCTACGTTTTTTTACATTTTTTGTGCTTTTTTGTGTTTCCCGTTATTCGTTGGACTTTAGCGACCGTTTCGTTTCAAAATCATTCTGAAACTTTCGTCTGACCACCAAGTTCGCAGATTGGCTGTTTTTCAGCCTCTCTCATATGTCACCGACACCGAGTCACTCACTGGACTAGTTTAATGATAAAAAAATGTCACATTGAGCTTCATTCACAGACTGCTCTCCTTATTGGACCAGTACGCGAACGAAGCGGCGTCCATCCCGTTCACGTTGCACCCTGTAACGCAAGGCTTCCGTCTCAGCATGCTGCGTCACAAGGACACCGTAAAACGGCTGCTCACCAAACCGAACGATCTGCAGAAATGAACGTTTCGTATTATGATTGTTTAACGGAGTTTTGCATGTTCTTTCCGTACGTTTTGCCTTTTCTCGCTCGTTTTTTATATCACTCCACTACTAGTTCAGCCCCCCTTTTCCGGTGAATTGAGTTTTTTGGTCATTTTTGTCGGGTCATTTCACTTTTCGGTTGTATTCATGGTTCTCTGTTTCGTTAAAGAAACGGAGAAAAAAACATTTGTTTTGTTTTGATGACACCTGTCCTAAAAATGCATTGATAACAACGGCGGTGGTGTGACCGACCGGACGCGCTTGCTTGTTCATTTTTTTCATTGTTGAACTTTTTCAAGCAAACCTGTTTATTGATCTGTTTTCTGTCATTTTGTTTCTGGTGCTGTTGCTCTGCATGCAAAGTGCTTTCCGTTTTTTTCTTTCTTATTCATTGTTGCACTACTTGGATCGTGTTTTGTTGTGTTTTTACATTAGTCTCGATTGTAATTTTTTATGTCGGTTTGTCTAGTCTATGAAATCATAAGATTCGGTGATGATCATAAAAAATGCTTGGCTGATTATTTTGTTTTTTTTCTGAATTTTTATTCATTTACTTAAATAACATACCGATTGATCCCCAAAACGATTTTTTCTCGGAGTAAAAATGACTTGTTGACTGCATGTTCCAGTGCTTTTTGGTGCCTTCAACTGTGCCACTCACTCAGTTTGTTTGCAGCAGTTTCGTCGGCTTTGTCTGGACAAAATCGTTCAGCTGTTCCTGCATTAGTAATCCAACCCCAAGCGGTTTGTGAACTTGCCAAATATATCATTTTGTTTGGAACATTTCCTCGTGAATGTTCTTTTTATCTAAAGTTTGGACTACGACTACCGGTGAAAATTCGCAGACAGATTACGGTGACTGATGATTGAACTTTATTTGTTGTGTTGTGCGTGGTTTTTTGGTTTGTTTTTCCAGGATTTATTGATTCAGGTACGCGACCAGTGTTTGCTAACTTACTTCATTCATCTGCAGAAGTTGCTGTGAAAAAATTGTGTGTGAATTCACTCATACTGAATAAAATGTTGCCTCAGTGAAACCGAACGTTGGTTTGCGGAGTCAAACGGAACGTGACTTGAGAACGTTTTTTTAGTGCCGTCAGGCCAGGTGGTTTTGGTGGCCAACATATTTATGGAATGGAATATTTATGGAACTCGTTTTGGTTTTTTTAGGATTTGAAAAACAACAGCATGCCGTTTCTTAATATTCTGGATTGCATGTCATATTTGTGAAACCCAATTTTGCAATTCTGCATGTTCGCTCGCACAGTTCACGTGAAAAACACGTCACTTGTTTTTCCTTGAATCCTGGTGTTTCATTTTTCACGTGGCAGTTCTCCAGTTCAACCGCTGAATTGATCGATTGAGGTGAATTTTCTGGCCCAATTGGCTGTACCACCTTGATGTGTAACCAATCAGCAGGCCAAGTTTGAATTTGGAAAAAATTCAAAACACAATCTATCGTGTCGTGGTGAACACAGGCACAATGCACAAGTGCACTTTGCCCTTGCTCGTCGTGTTTGTGATGTTTTTATTTATTTTTTGATATAACTAGTTGCATAAAAAATACGTGAAAATGGTCGAACCAAGGCATTTTGACATAACGTTCGTATGTGCCAGCCAGCCAGACACACAGCTGGCCAAAGGTGGCGTGATCCACAACAACCGGGCATGTCTGGGCCTTGCTCAGTTGTTATAAGGCACCCTTGCGTTCACTCTGTGCTAAATGTGTTTGATTGTTGGAAACAAATGCATCTCAGCTTGCTGATTGGCTACATTCAATCAATCGGACACGCTCATTGGTCGTCTTTGAGCACACACACTGTGTTTTTCAATGGTGCAAAAGTAAAGCCCTGTTATTATTTCAAACACATTCTCACCACAGGGTGTTATCGATCAAACCTACAACCCGCAACATGTCGGCGCACTCCACCTCATTTTCGTCCGACTCGATTCCGTCGTTCTACAGTGGCCGCAGTATTTTGGTCACCGGCGCTTCCGGCTTTCTCGGCAAGATTCTCGTCGAGAAGCTGCTCTACTCGCTGCCGGACGTTCGCAACGTGTATCTGTTGATCAGGCCACAGAATGGCATGGACGCACGACAGAGGGTCGACAAGTTGCTGCAGTCGACCGTAAGAGAATGGGGGGGGGCGGCGCTGTCATTGGGAAAACCGCAGCTCTCAGGATGGTCCTGAGCGTTCTTGCAGTGCAAAAACTTGTAATCGAATGCGATGACTGATCGATGTTGATTTTGGGGATTGAACAGAGTAGTTGGAATGTCCCAATATTATGGTGGCTGTGCAGTCTGGCACGAGCAGCCGATTTTTTGATGACCACTCTCCTGTGGTAGCATCACCCACAATGTTTGCAGATCTTCAACCGCATTCGAACGCAGTGCCCCAAGAGGCTGGACAAATTGGTGGCGATCAGCGGCAACTTGATGGAGCACAACATCGCGCTCAGCGACGCCGACCGCGAGACGCTCTGCGAAAATGTCGCCGTCGTTTTCCACAGTGCCGCCACGGTGAAGTTCGATGAGAAGCTTCGGTGAGGCAGGGGTTTTTCTTGTGTTTTGTGATTTTTTGCCATAATTTTGTAGTCAGACAGTGATATTTATTGAACTGCTGAGCTGACCTCCAAAAACGCGAAAGTATCGCACATTTTTGCAGTTTATCAGTGGAGATGAACGTGATTGGCACGCAGCGTCTGCTGGCATTGGCTCGCGACATGAAGCAACTCGCCGTACGTTCACCACGTGGTCACGTCAATCTGACAATACGAAACTCACAACCAAAAGGCTCCATGAAACCACTTCTGCTGTTCAAGCGCCATGTTCGCGTGTTTCTGCGCAGGCGTTCGTGCACACGTCGACCGCCTACTGCAACTGCGACCGCGCACGCATCTTGGAGCGCGTCTATCCGCCGCCGATGCAGCCGCAGAAACTGATGGATGCGCTGGACTGGATGAGCGACTCGATGGTCGATGCGATCACGCCACATGCCATCGGTGCGTTCAAACTTGGAGTACTGCAGATCCTTTACGTCACTTCACGGCGATTTGCTTCTTATACAAAACAATACAACATACACTTGTTGGAAGTCCTTCTGTTCACTTCACTTCTCTTCAAGTGTTGGAGCAGGCGCTCATCCATGCTGAAGCGAGCCGTTGCACAGCGAAGTCATTCACGTACTTCAACATGAATAGGCCTTCAGCGATTACTGGAGTCCGCATGATGCAGCTTGAATTCGAATGTTTCCAGTTGCATTTCAGGGCGCCGTCCAAACACGTACACGCTGACGAAGGCACTGGCAGAGTTCGTGATCATCGAGGAGGCCGCAGAGCTGCCAGTTGTCATCATTCGCCCGTCAATCATTGGCGCCGTCTGGCGTGAGCCGGTGCCTGGCTGGGCGGACAATCTGAATGGACCAACGGGGATGTATGCTGCTGTGAGTCAGTGTGACGAGCATGCCCGTGCAACCGTGTGATGACACGTGAAACGTGCTGCGCTGCTCTTGCTACGCACCCAAGGTGCACGCAATGCACGCGCAATGTACGCCATCTCACTCTTTCACGCGTGTTTTCCCTTTTTTGAATAGCGAAACGGCATATAATTTTTCAAGTGATGGTCATTTGTGCGTTTTATCACAAGAACACTCATTACGTTCCGAAGATAAGAGGGCGCAAGCTCATTACGTTGCACTACACGCTCTTACGAGTGTGGTGCCGATCGTTATTGGTGGTGCATCTTGAGGGGATCATGCGTGATGCGTCGTGTGTTTCGCAGGTCGCCAAGGGCATCCTAACGAACATGTGTGGCGAGCGCAATGCACGCGCTGACTTTGTGCCGGTCGATGTCGTGTCGAACTGCATGATCGCGGCTGCTTGGAATCGTGCGAACAGCCAGTGAGTTTACGTGTGGAGCTTTTGTGAACCGTAATCCGAGCAACACATCGCGCCGTCTTAATTGTGGTAGTATTCAGTGGAGTGAGTCGTTGTGTGCATTTAGTTGGTTTTTTTGTTATTCTCGGTCTCACACTGGCCACAGTGGACAAAAAATGTGGAAAAATCGAAAATAATTTTCTCGTTTCAATGGCAGACCAGACGAAATCCCCGTGATCAACTGTTGCTCCGGGCGACTGAATCCGACTTTCTGGGGCTACATCTGCGACTACGTTGAGGTGTTGTACAGACATGTGCCCGTCGATAATGCACTCCGCTTTCCGACCACAAAGTTCCATGGCGAACATTTTCGGTTAGGGGTTTTGGCTTCTGAAAAATCTAGCAAAGTTATGTATCAGATAAATAACATTTTTCTGTATTCAGTGCGGTGAAGTTCTTGAACAACACAGTGAAACATTTGATGCCCGCTTACATTGTCGACGTGTTCTGTCGAATGACCGGCAAGAAACCGAGGTATGGGTCATTTTGCTACTTTTTCACGTCATGTTTTTATGGTTGCCTTTGCCACACGCATGATGGTTTGATTCGTCAGAATGGTTCGCACGTACCAAAAACTGATGCGCGCTGTTGAAACGTTGGAGTTCTTTACGACGCGCGAATGGGACTTTCAGACGGATGCTATGATCGAAATTATCAATCAAATGAATGCTGCTGATAAAAAGGTGCGTTCACAACAATCACGTTACGCCTGCATAGTTGTTTATTTCACAATTTGATAACGTAGCTGAATAAACCATAACAAAAGTTGTTTCGCTTCTTCTCCACAGGAATTCTGTTTCGATATCACCAAACTGCAGTGGCCGCAGTATCATCACATTTCCATGATCGGTGTCAAGAAATACATTCTTAATGATGACTTCAGCAATTTGACCGACGCTGAGCTGCACTTGAATCGGTAAAAACGCATTATGTTCAAAAAACAGCGACAAAGTAGTCTTTTTCAATTCAATACAAATTGTTCGAGTTGCATTACAAAGCCGTAGTCTGAAGACAGAGGACTTGGTCACACCACAGCACATGCACAAACAAACACAGATGCACACGTGCGATGTCACAGCAGCACGCACGCCATCGTATGTGCGCGTGCGTGTTTGTTTGCGATCACTGTGTTCCAGGCGACCTCTTCAGACGAGCACATTCAGCGTCCACCCTGTCAGTCTCAGTCTCAATGAATGGCGTCTTTCAGCCTGAAATGGCTGTCCATCAGCGTGAACGTCGCGTCGACGTACATCGCCGTGAAGGTGTTGCTGAGGCGTTGGCCTACGCTGCGCCGTTGGCTGGTGTTCCTGGTGGCCGCACTCGCCCACTCCTCGCACATCGTGCGCCGCCCGAAATTGCCGCTGGCCGTCAGCCAGAGTGAACTCGAACACTCGATCGTCAACCTGTCCAACAACAATCTCATGCTCGCCGCCGCGCCGAACCCGGCGTAGCATTGTTTTCGTTTCGCTTCCATTGCATGGCTGGGTGGCGCAGTGGTGTACCGTGGTGAGTGTTTGCGGTGAGGGTTGCCGCACACTGCGACCTGCACTGTTCACGCGGTGACACGTCAACTCCGGCCCACGCATTTCCGGCCCACGCATTAGCGTCCCGACATTTCCGGCCCACCCATTACCGGCCCACCCATTACCGTCCCACCCGTTACCGGCCCGACATTTCCGGCCCACTAATTTCCGGCCCACTCATTTCCGGCCCGCCCATTACCGGCCCACCCCAATAATCAGTTCTTCCTTCGCTGTTTTTCGCCACGGACAACGAAAATGAACTAAAACCGCACTCTAAACAGTACTGCCTGCTCACCGACATGCTTTCAACAAAAATACTTAATTTTTTTATTTCAGTTTTTGTTTTCGTTTCGCTCCGATTTGTTCATGACATTGGAAAAAAGTTTCAGTTTGAATTTCGTCGATGAATCAGCTGATGTGTTTTTATTTATTGCTCTGTTCCGTGTGTGCTTGTATGCCAGTATCTGCTCGTCGATCTTTCGCCTGAAAATAAAAATTGTCAAAAAAATCTGTCAATAACAAAGTTCACACAAAATTCTGGGCCAAAAATTATGTCAGTTACATTTTTTGGGAAGAGCCTTTTCAACCCATTTTCAGAAGAAAGTAGTTTTGATGAATAAAATTTACTTTTTTAATTGATTAAAAACAATAATTGAAAACATCCGATTAAAAAAAGAAATTAAAAAATGCGAACCCCAATTCAAAGTGTTACCGCCTGCAAAACTGAGTGAGTTTCTTAATGAAATATAGCGGTGGGTGGCGGTTGAAGTCACTGGAAGCGAATTATTGGGCTGGGCCGGTAATGGGTGGGCCGGAAATGAGTGGGCCGGAAATGGATGGGACGCAGATAAACGGGGCCGGTAATGGGTGGGCCGGAAATGGATGGGCCGGTAATGAGTGGGCCGGAAATGGTGGGCCGGAAACGCGTGGGCCGGAAATAACGGGACGCAAATGAACGCACGCCGTTCACGCCAACGTTACACCGTTCGTGTTGTGTTCTGGCAACCTGCACCACACCGTCGCACGGGCGTGGTACATTCACATTGTAAGCTAAGTTATTATGCTAGAAAATTGCGGCATCGGAAAATGCTGTATTACGGTCGGTTTTCTCGTTTGTTCTTTTTCATACTTTCGATTTGTGTTGTGACCGTTCATGACATTCTGTGGTGCCCTATGCTTTTTTTGTTTTTATTTTTTTCTGTATCGAAATGACCGGTGTCTATTATTGCATTGTATTTTTTTCTATTCGTTCGTTGACATACGGGAATTGTTGCTGAAATTTCGCATGGGTGTTTTGTTCACAATTCATCTTGCCGTCGAAGTGCTTGTCACCAAATTATTGAAAACTGAATGTTACCCGCTTTACGTTCATGCATCGATTGAGCTATATCCAGACAAATGAAATGAAACGTAGCAGCGAAAGCAAAACAATGTCTCGGACTACCTCTTTCTATTGTCTATGTCTAAATCTTTCAATTTAGAAATCATTTGTGTCGTCGGTATTGTTTGTTGCTTTGTTTTTTGTTATTGCAATTTTCGCTTCTTTTTTCTTCTTCATTCGTTCTTTTATACTGTTGCCAGTAGTCTAATATGTGATACCGTATTACCTCTATTAAACCCCCCCCCAAAATTAAACCCCCCCCCAAAAAATAAACCCCCACCCCCTCGGCAAGTTTCCAAATAATCCCCCCCCCCCAAAAATAATCCCCCATGGGGGATTATTGGAAACCTGTTTGAAACACATACCCAGAAAAACATACACATAAACAATGAATTCAGTGGCTGGTTGCAGTGAAAATGATGAAATTGTGCTACCAAAGGCCCCAAATGAATGAGTTAATGGTAATTTCATTACAAAAGGCTGTTGTAAAAGGAAATTTCTATGTAGAGTAGAAGTTTCTGCGACTTCCTTCTTGCCATGGAAGCTATTTTTGCCATTTTGCCCACCTCTAAAAATGGTTTCCAAATAAACCCCCCCCCCAAAAATAAACCCCCCCCAAAAATAAACCCCCACCCCCAGAAGTCGCTGAAGAAATAAACCCCCATGGGGGTTTATTAGAGGTAATACGGTACTCCATTTTAGTTTCGCACCGACTAGTCATCAGAAAATGTCATGTCCGCAAAATAAAAATGCTGTGTCGTTAGTGAGTGCCTGCTTCGCGTTAAAGTCTATGCTTTTGGTGCAAGTTGTTCGGTAAAGTAAACAAACGAGATAAAAACTGTGATACCAATGAGAAAAAAGGCCGGAAAGTGTGCTGATGGGACGTTTCTAGGAATTTTGGGGGCAATTATGACAATGTATGATAAACGTTGGCTGTATAGTGTGTTGGTGACTGCTGGCTGCGCGTTGGTTGCTGCGCTACCTTCGCGGAGAACTGACAATGTAACGTTGGAGATCAGTTATTATTTAAAGCATTTGTGGGACCAAATTTTATAGGTTTAAGCCGTTTTTTCTGTCGCCATAGTAAACGTACTAGAATCGCACTGCTTTGAGCAGTCAGCTCCTAAACCTGGACAAGCGATGCTTGCAGACGCACGTGCCCGTTGCGTGTCGAGTCGCCGAGTTTCGTTGTCTACGTGACGTGCGTTGCATTTTGAAGCAATGGGTCTGCGACGGGGTGAACGACTGTCCGGATGGATCGGATGAGCGATACTGCAGACATGATGCGCCACGAGACGGTGCGATCTGGACAGTTGTTGTTGTTGGGATTTTTAGGCGATGTTTTCAGCCAGGGCTAACCCAGAGAAGCGTACAGAACGCCACTGAGTAGGGCGCCGATCAAGCTTTCTGTCATTAAGTGCCTGTACACCCCTCGGCGGGGCTCGATCGCCGAGCGTACAGACAGTCTAGCGCACTACGACCAGGCCATGAGGGTAACAGTGGACGGAATAAAAAGCAAAAATATTTGACAGAAGCTGGTTGTGCAACTGTAGTCGAGCTGTGGCCGATCATTTCGGCACGTTTGTCAATGTCCCAAGACGATGCACTGCTTCCGTCACAGCACAGTGACATGCTTGGGTTGGCTTGTGGTCGGTCACGCACGTATGCATAGACGTTCGACGACAGTTTTTGCCACGTGGACTGCGGACTTCGTTTACCGGGAAAACCGTGTGCAGTACTTGTTAAAAAAACGAGTGCTGGCTGATGCTTCTTCGTGCTACCATTACCATTCTTGGTGCACGAATGAATTTGATGAGACTGTGCGATCTGGCGACTTGTCAAACTGACGAACCCGGGGTCGCCGAAGTCTTCGCTCACCGGGCGAAACCGCAAAAACCAGTGTGCAGCACTCGCGGTGTCAGTCTGCAGCCCAGAAGGCAAAAGCTGACGTTGAACAGCAGAGTACTGCGCAGACAGCAACACGCACGATACGCGTGTGAGCGTATATTTGTTTCCTTGTGTTTGTTTGTGTGTGAAAACAAGCAACATCGCCCGCGCAGAGGTGCGCTGGAGTGGTCAGCGAGTGCAGCCGAGCAACGTGCGCTGTCCGGACAGTTGGTTCGCGTGTCGCAACGGACGCAACTGTGTGCACGCGATGGACGTATGCAACGGCCACGACGACTGCGGCGACGCCACTGATGAAGGTTCGCTTTGGGGCAGCGGTTACGCTTGGCTGGGTTTAGATCAAGCTTCAGCATGCAAATCAAGTACACCAGGCAAGCAGCAGCAAATGACGAATTTTCAGGCAATTTCTGCCAGTCGAACCCGCACGCGCCAATACCAGCGTCAGCAGACGCGTTGAAACCGAACTGAGAGAGCGGACGCAAACGCGCAGCGATTTGTTCTTGTTTGTTGATTTTTCATCATTCCAATGTGACCAGCGTTTATGTTTCTGTCTTTTCTTTCGCACCAAAACACCAAAACGTTGAGCATGAAACAGGATAATCACTTGAAAAAAGCACCAAGCACTATGTACACAGTACAGAACATCCTTTCGTGTTCTTATAATGACATGAAAACTACGTCGAAAACAAGAGTACAATGCCAAATTCGAAAACCATCATATCAAGAATTCCTAAGCTCATCAACCACCTGTCGCACGTCCGTTTCTCCGTGTCCACCGTGAGCACGCAAATTGATGCAAAGCCAAGTGTTCAGTTTTTCGCCTTTGGCACGACGTGCCCCTGATTCGTAAGGGAGATGCCAACGCGAGGGCGCATGCTTCTGCGCGATCACTTCGTAGGTGGCCGGAAACTGAAACAAAAACACCCCATTTTCAAACCTATTCCGTCACCTGATTTTCAAGGGGGCATACGTTCTTTCAAGTCTTTTGAAGAGATGTATTCAGAAGATCTCCTTTGATTTCATCTTTTAAAAAAATAGATCAACCAATGGGCCGCTAGATTTTCAAAGAGGCACTTGTTGTTTCCCACTTGCATTTCGATCCCTTGAAAATCAGATCAATTCATCTACCTCAAAAGACCTGAAAGTATGTTCATGTCGCGAACGGAGCTGGTAGTAACTTGCACCATTACCGTTTCAGAAAAGTTATAGGCTCAAAAGTTTCACGCTCTGGGAAAATCCGCACAGCTGAAGCGCAACAACGCAAATCCACTCCGCTCACACACAACTGTCGACTGCGCCTGTAGTATCCGTGCTCATCAGATCTGGCGACATAGTCAGCCTGTGTCGAGATGCGTCGTGTACTGAGGAACTTCTGCAGGAGCAGCGAGTCACTGGCGGTGGCGCGTTCCTTCAGCTGCTGCACGTGCATCCCGTAGACGTCGTTCGAGAGCAGCCAACTGCGACAACGCGCCGCTGCGTACAGCACGAACGAGTCGTCAAACGAGCTGCACAAGTGAGAGAAGAAGAAGATTACTTTGCAATCAACCGAGTTGTATGGAGGGTTATGTAACTGCATTTCAGGCTGAAACCGAGCCACAAATCCAGAAATAGTGGATGTGGTGATGTTCGGTTCTCAAAACAATGCATCGGCTGAGCTCTGATTTCAGCAGCTCGGCAGTGTCTCAGTTACCCCCAGCCGAAAAACTCGGAAAGTCGAGATAGAGCTCAGATCACTGGTTACCCACCCCACTGCCAGGACGGAACGGCATCTGAAGGCTTCTTCTCGTGGCTTGATGTGAACATTGGCCTGCTATCATGCGGATGCGCGAGCGAGCGTCAGCGAGCGGAGAGCGCATCACGCATAATATGAGCCGTTATCCCCTCGCGCGCGTTTTTCAAACTTTCTCGCTGCCCTGCAGCGAGCATAGTATAAGCCACAAACTTGGTTCTGTGCACACGAAACGAACACCCAAAGTTGTGCTTGGAGCCGCGAAAAAATTTTCATCGGACGATTTTTCATACGCTCTAGACACGAAAAACCTATTCTGAAAATCGTGTTACTTATTTCCCTTTGTCCTTTTTTTTCTGGTATGTAATCAACATGTGTGCGCCCTTTCAGTTTTTACCTGCAACACTTTCACAGTCGAACAAAAATGTTTCCTGGGGTAATTCCATCCGGAGATTTTGAAAATTGGGTTAATTTTTTACCCAGACCCTGTTTTTGGGTAAAAATTGAGCATTTTTAAAAGTTCGCAGGGTTTTCACCTGGTTTTAAGTGTGCGCCCTTTCAATTTTTACCTGCGACACTTTCACAGTCGAACAAAAATGTTTCCTGGGGTAATTCCATCCGGAGATTTTGAAAATTGGATTAATTTTTTACCCAGACCTTGTTTTGGGTAAAAAATTGGGCATTTTTAAAAGTTCGCAGGGTTTTCACCTGGTTTTAAGTGTGCGCCCTTGCAATTTTTACCTGCGACACTTTCACAGTCGAACAAAAATGTTTCCTGGGGTAATTTTCATCCGTAGATTGTGAATTTTTTTTGCCCGGGCATTTTTTTCGTCAAAATTGTGCATTTTTTACAGTTCGTAGCATTTCGACTGGGTATCAGCTTTTCACTCTTACAAATTTTGTCTGAGCTACGAAAAATAATAGGAAAAATGTTTTCCAGGGTAATTCAATGCGCTGATCACGGATTTTGGGTTAGTTTTCTTACGTGAGCAACTTTAGATGCTGAATCGTGACGATTTCGGGCGAATCGGCCGTGGAAATTGGCGAAATCGGTCCAGAAACGAAAAACAAGAAAAAGGTGTTTTCCAGGGTAATTCAATGCATTGATCACGGATTTTGGGTTAGTTTTCTTACATGAGCAACTTTAGATGCTGAATCGTGACGATTTCGAGCGAATCGGCCGTGGAAATGGGCGAAATCGGTCTAGAAACGAAAAACAAGAAAAGGGTGTTTTCCAGGGTAATTCAATGCGCTGATCACGGATTTTGGGTTAGTTTTCTTACGTGAGCAACTTTAGATGCTGAATCGTGACGATTTCGGGCGAATCGGCCGTGGAAATTGGCGAAATCGGTCTAGAAACGAAAAAACAAGAAAAGGGTGTTTTCCAGGGTAATTCAATGCGCTGATCACGGATTTTGGGTTAGTTTTCTTAAGTGAGCAACTTTAGATGCTGAATCGTGACGATTTCGGACGAATCGGCCGTGGAAATTGGCGAAATCGGTCTAGAAACGAAAAACAAGAAAATGGTGTTTTCCAGGGTAATTCAATGCGCTGATCACGGATTTTGGGTTAGTTTTCTTACGTGAGCAACTTTAGATGATGAATCGTGACGATTTCGGGCGAATCGGCCGTGGAAATTGGCGAAATCGGTCCAGAAACGAAAAACAAGAAAAAGGTGTTTTCCAGGGTAATTCAATGCGCTGATCACAGATTTTGGGTTAGTTTTCTTACGTGAGCAACTTTAGATGCTGAATCGTGACGATTTCGGGCGAATCGGCCGTGTAAATTGGCGAAATCGGTCTAGAAACGAAAAACAAGAAAATGGTGTTTTCCAGGGTAATTCAATGCGCTGATCACGGATTTTGGGTTAGTTTTCTTACGTGAGCAACTTTAGATGCTGAATCGTGACGTTTTTACGTTTTTACGCTGAATCGTGACGTTTTTTCGTTTTTACGCTTTTCAGCAAGCTTTTAAACAACAATTGCGGCGCAAAAATATAACTCTTATGTACTTGTATCCGTGTGTACCACATCAGAGACTTGAAAAGCGTTGTCGAGCCAAGTCTTTCACTGCTTACACAAGGCCATATTCCTCCTTTTATATGCGTCTCCCGCATTTTTAGATAATTATCTTTTATTTTGGTTTTGGGTCTCCAATGCGTTTGCACACGAAGATGTGACAATGTTTCACGGAATTCACAGTTACGTTACGGTACACACTTCGCCGTGTACTGACGTTTCACGGGTTTGGTTCGGTTGTGAGGTTTTTCCAAAGGGCGTGAAACTTTTGTGCCTCCGCGTCTTCTTGAAACGATAATACACGCTCATTCACTATAACACCAATCACGCCACAAGAATTTGGCACCTTTGGGCTTTTTGACACCGGTGGGGAAGCTACAGAAATTTCCAAACTAAAAGCCCCTTACTATCGATCGACCGAGAACACATCGGCGAGACGTTGCAGCTGTCTGCGAAATTGTTCCGCTCGATACGGCCGTTTGAAGTACAGCAGATCGTCGCGAGCGATCACGAGTGGACGGCGGAAACCGACTGCCAACAACTGGCGGACAATGGTGAGCAACTGACAAAGAATGGTTGACAGGGTGCATGGACTGATCACATGGCAAACGGAAACTGTGCGGTTGTTCATATAAGTCGACACACAACACCGCGTCCCACCGTGTCATGGCCTCGTCCTCGCGGAGTGACACTGTTCGTGAACTTTGCCAGCGCCATGTTCCAGCCGTCCACGACGACGTCGAAATTCGATTTAGAGGACGTCAGAAATCTGATGAATACGACAAAAAATCACCTGCAAAAAGATGTAGCAACCAAAACTGTGAAAACTACGACGACGGCGGCCTACTTTTCAAAGTTCACGAGTTCGTCGGGCGTGGTCGCTTCGTACAAATTGCGGCCATGCAGCAAATGGCGTTCAATGACGTCAGTCAGCCGCTGCATGTCGCTCGTGTCGCTCAGAGGTGCCGTGCGTTGCAGCGTTGTGCCGCAACAGCCGCATTCGCCACCAGACGTCGCCTGCGTTTCGGTGACGTCCATCGAATGGCTGAGTTGCGTGGCCACGTCTGCGTTGCTGGTGGTCGCTTTCAAACTGCAATGCATTCATTTTCTGTATCAGAAAACATCGTTCAAAAGCGCAAATGAAAATTACCGAAAATTGCACAAATAACAAAATTGAATCGAGGACGTCGTTGCGGATTAACGAAATTGCATGCGCATTCATTCACTCCGCATCATTCAAACATTTACTAGCCAGCGTCCAACGTTGCCTTCAACTGAACGACCCACCTGTCAAAGAGCCTATGAAGACGAGGCAGGTTAGCGTGCGCCAAACACAGCTGCTTCACACGCATCAACTCGAATATCTGCTCTAATCGGTGAACTTCGTCCTCCAAATTATTTGAGTTTGTGGCACTTCGCATGCAGTAATTCAACAATCCACCAATTATTTCCGCTTCTTTTTGCTGTATGACTGACTGAAACAAATGAAAAAGAAGTTGTTGGAAAACATTGACAACTGCTGCAACGACGTTCACCAGTCTCACTTTTTCCAGACTCAATGCGTGATTGAGCGCATCACTCCACCGGTCTGTTCTCAGCAATGCACAGATCAACGCAGCATTCGCAAGTGAAACGACGGACGAATTGAGCTGCTGGCTAAGTAGTAGCATCCTAGCACGATCACAGTCACCAGCGCACGCGCACAGCAACGCCTAAATAAAAAAACATAAAAAACCTGTGGATTTTTTGTTAGTAAAAGGCTTGGCCAGAATGAATGTGCAAGTTTATGTTACGAAATTGAAAATTCCTGCGACAACGCTCATGTCATGAAGAAAACTCAGTTAAATAAAGTCGATTGGCTGCAGAAAGACCAAGCCGAATCTCAATAACACCAAATAATCAAAACAGCAGCACCCCACAACGTTCAACCGCATCAATTAAAATGCTGACGACTGAAGAAACACAACTTGAGTGGCGCACAAGCAGACCTACTTCAATGGGCACATGCAGCGACTCCGGCGGCGCGTCACGGTGGACGACGTTGTCGACAGTGTCACGGAGCCGTTGCACCAGATCATTGTACGCAGCAACCACGGTGGCATCCGAACTGGCCTCACTGTCAAACAGAAGCACAGCTGCAGACGCCTGCAGTGTGGGCAACAGGTGCGCCGTTGATAAGGCGCCGTTATCGATTAGAAAACTGAAAATGGGAGATGCTGTTGCTGAGACTGAAACAATTGGCCTTTTTGAACTGCGCAACTGAAATAGAACGGTTTCACTGAATACAATTCGGCGGGTTCAGTCAGTTGATCGCGCATGTTTACGAGTCACTTACGAAACCTGTGCGCTTCTCTGTCTCCTTATGACAACCCACTAACCTTTAAACAGCACGTTTCAAATCGACCTGACATAAGCGCGCAGTGTGAGCAGCAAGTCGGCAGCAGCGAGCCACTTCAACAGCTGCACCTCCTGGCCGACCGCCCGCCCGGCGAACTGCTGCCGAACGCGCGCCAGCACGTCGCTCGATATGCGATCGGTGTCAGTGGCCAGTTGAAACTGTGCGCACAGCCTCTGACGCACGAACGCGCGCTGCTGGCGATCGCCGCCGGTGCGTGCGCGCGCTGCTGCACGGCCGTGCTGACGAGCGATGTGCTCGAATGTGGCCGTCTGAATAATTGAGCTGCTTTCAGCATCACCTGTTGTTTGGGTTCAACGCGTTTGCAGACGTACAAATGCAATTCGTTTCATGCTTGATGTGGTAATTCAAAATAGCCAAAGTGAATCGGGCTCCCATCAACAATTTTGAATCCCCCGTCAGACATGAAATCGCTTGTCTATGTTTACGCGCATTGATTCGCAGAACCAAAAGAAAAGAGTTTTGTGAAAATCCAGGGTCTGTGAAAACATTGCTTTTTCATGGTTTAAGGTGATTGAGAACGTTTACAGAACTGAGCTGACCGAATGCGAACTCCGACGAGCTGTCGTTCCGCAAGACCTGCACGAGTCAGACAACGAAATCCGCCCAATGACGGACCAAGCCAGATGCAAATGTTGTCGCAGGAGAACACGTGGTCTCAAACATGTGTGACCGAGAGGCATTCGCCCACAAAACATGGCCGTGGAACCGAGCAGTTGTGTTGTGTGTCGTAAATATCAAAATGATTACAAATACACGCGTCTCTTCTCGAACACATAGATCAATCAATCACTTTGTTGCTTGTTTCGCCGTGCTATCGGGGTGATCGGGCGGTAATGGACGTTGGAAGCCAGCGTCTTCTGCTTCCTGCTTGAACTTTTCGATTTTATATCGACGGTCAAAATGTTTCACCTGAAAACACTGCGAACGTTATACAAACAGAAGCTGAGCGATCATCGATCGAACGGCCTCCTGTTGTTATGCACTCGTATTTCGTATAATTATGAAGTCGTACAAAACTCCCTACTCAAATGACCGCAAACTGGAAAAGTGACAAATCCAAATGACATGACACTGATGGACGAGGACTGCTTTTTAATTTTTGAATGGAAGATCGACCACGACATGACTTTTTTATTATTTTCTTATTATATCAAATCTCAAGCCATGAAAAATTTGAAAAAAAAACTGAACATACCCAGGCGTGTGAGCAACTGGCTTCGTATGATTTGCGCAGAGCTTGGCACTTTGTTTCGTCGTCGTCGTTTCTCTTCAAACAATCCCAAAACGCGTCTCTGGCCGTCCAACACTTTTCACGTTGCTCTTTCAATGGCGGATCGACGCTGTTCATGACAGTTGTGTCACTGTGTAGTGTTCGAGGTGATTCGTGAGCGTGACGTGATTCGTGTAAGCTGATGAATGTGCTCGGCAGGGCGCAGCGCAGCGCAAGGCACGCACTACAACTAAAAAACAAAACAAAATAAACTAAAGATTCATAGTTCCCGTGTTGGCATTTTTTTGATACAAGTTCTATCTAGTTTGAAAGCGGAAATCTGCAATTCCCTGACGAATAAAAGAATCAATAAAAAATTCAGTGAAACATCGATCAGTGTGAGACAAGACAACATTTTCGTCGTTTGTGTATTGTGTGTCGCATGTGTGATGGTGCAATCGCAATGTGATGCGTGTGCGTGGTGCAATGACATGTCATATTCCTGACAGTCCACCATTTGTTTATTCATTGATTATTGCGCCACATTTGGCAAGACAAGGTTCAAAAGCAAGCCACCAGCGTCCAGTGACCAGCTTGAATTTTTTTGATTGTATGTCAATTCAGAAAACAACGTTAAGCCGATACACATTTAAATTAAAAAGCTTTGCAGTGATTCTTTTGACAGACATTGCTGCTTTGCCTACATTACTAAACCACCAAAGCCAAGTTTACAGCCTGTTTTGTTGTTTAGTTCGGTTTCAATGAAGTCGTTGTAGGTTCCTAATCCTAAGCCCAATCAATCCTAATCCTAATGAAGTCGTTGTAGGTTCCTAATCCTAAACCTAATCCTAATCCTAAGTGAAGCCTTTTTAACAAAGTGAAAGTGCCTTGATTGACAGCTTGTTGAAGGGGTGAAACATTGGGATCAGGGATCAGCTCCAGCTCCGGTTTAGCTTTGTAGTTTTACGGACATTGCTATTTTGTTAAATTTCCGGTACCCACCTCAAGCAAAAAAAGCTTCTGGAATTTTCAAAAAATGCGTTTCAGTTGTTTCTTATTTCTGTCACCGGAATTAAATTTTGATGTATGATCTTGCCATGGCAAACATCGAACAATCAACTGACGAAAACTACTGTCTTCATCACAATGAAAAGAATACTACCAGTTTGAAATCAAAAATTGACGACTGCGAGAAAACCTTCGGCAATCGATTGACTGTAATCAAGAATCAGGGCGACTATTTATATATCGTTCGACTGCAATTAAACGGAGATTGTATAGCGCACATCATGATTCAAGGTAAGCAGTGTTTTTGTTTTCAATTTCCCATCATGATTCCAGGCTCATTTCTGCCAGTTTGTAAAACTGTAAAAGCGCGCTGTGGAACTCAAAACTACTGACAGCCTGGATTATTGATCGGTTGATTATTTACAGAACATCGTAACCACTTTTTATTGTTTTAAAAGATTGGTTTTCATCAAAATGTTATAGTTTGAATTGAAACCTTTGTTTTTTTACTTAGACTTTATTCGCTGCAGAAAAACAACGAAATTATAACCGTTGGCAACATAATTTGTTTTACTTCCTGAACAACTTTTCTGTTCATATTCTGTTTTCAAAAAAACTTTCAGTGATTCGATCAAACAATGGTGTACATGTAACTTACCCATAGCCTTAGTAGCATGTCAGCGTGAATTCTCCAATAATCATCATAGAACTTTGCAAAGGAATTAATAAGTTTCAGACGATCGCCCAACTGCACTGTTTGATGTTCTGCTTCGTGGTGTTGCGGCAACACACTTCTGTCAAGATTTGAACAAAGAAATTGCCGAACTAAAAATCGTTGCTGACTTTGATACTTGTTTGCAAACCATTCTTGTTTGGTGGAACGCACACGAAGATCAAATTATGGCAGCTAACCAAATCGCAAAACAGCGCAAGTGCGCAGAAAAACAACAAAAATTAAAGACGGCCAACAAAAAACGACACAAAAATTTGGATCACAAGTTAAACGGTAATTATGTTTTGGAATTTTTTGTTAAGGTTTTTCTTTTATAAACCGTAAAGCTTTGTTTGCAGAAACCACAAGCGTAGAACAAGAACACAAAGGAATGAAAACCGCAGATGACGTTGTTCACCGTATTCTGTGGGATAGTGACTTGCCAGCGGAACATTTTGTTGTCGGTTATGTGGATCGATTTACCGGAATTGAAGAAAAACCATTCAACGCGTTCAATTGGGACCATTTTTCCACGGTTGATCCAGACGCATCAGCGGTGCCCCGCCATCGTATTCAATATTTTCGGTTAAAAATTTTTTATTGGATTTTACGAATTTATATTTTTTGTTTAAAGATCGCCAATCAATTTACTTAGATACAAAAACACTCGTGTTTGGGATCGCGAAGCACGCTTGGATCTAGTGTTTGGTAGCAGTGGCGTCAGTTCACAAGGAAGTAGTGGTCCGCGCACTATACATGATGTTATTCAACTGGAAAATCAACAAGATGAAAGCATGGAACTTCATAAAGACATCGCGGAGAATTCAAGCGAAGAAGAACAAATTTCACATTACATAGCAGTAGATCAAATCGTTGCTGCTGACAGACCTGCCGATGTTAAACGCGGTCAACGTCCCGATTTCTATATTGGACTGCAAGTCGGTTTTTTATGTGATGGATGTTAGATGTTAAATTCCCTACGTCACACTACACGTTGTGTGTGAAAAGCGGCAAGCTTAAAAAAGGTTTTTTTTCAAAACTTAATTGGTATCTATTGTGACTTTGGCCATCAAGATCTGTGAAAATACAGTGTTTGATAACGTCTTCGAGGAGCAAAGAAAATTTTCCGAAAAATTTGTGAAAACGGATTTTTCTTTTCCCACCATTTTTACTACTAAACCCAAAGTTTTGGTGTAAAAACCCCGGGAAAGCTCGACGGAGTTTTTATGCAAACACTTATCATGTGTGGCGCTGTACTTGATCAGGATTTGAATATGATTATAATGCCCTTCCAATGTTTCATTGATAATACGGCTTCAGATTCGTTGTAATCATACAATTCAACGACTGTCAGAAGTGCAACAATCTTTGTCAACACACTGTGGCAATTTCATAAAAACGGTCATACCGCCTGACAGTCTGCATGTCACCCTGGGCTTATTTGTATCGGCCGAAATTCAGGTTACAAATTAAATTCAAAAGAACAATGTTAATTTTGGCCAGAAGAACACGATATACAGAAACAAAATTTCAAAAATTTTCAGGAATATGGTGGATATACCGCAATAGCAAATTCAATTGAACAATCTGCTACTCGTTTGAAGTCCATTCTTAAGACAGCAACATTGCGTTTAAAAGGACTTCGGTTACTCGCTCGATACCGAGTGATCGTCGCAGAAATTGAGCCGCAACAAGCGTTCCTAGAGCAGTTATCAAATGAGCTGCACAACATTTTTATTGCAGCGAATATCCAGTATTATGCGCCGTCTCAAATTCATTTGACCTTGCTCAAGCTGAGACCAATACGTAATCAAACGTATGTATAGGTTAATAGTTTACTACACAGAAGTAGCAAAAACATCAAAGCACAAAACATTAAAGGCACTGGCAACCACTGGCCAATTTATGCGCGGTATCCCGATTTCACTGTGCTGTGACGGCATTGGCCCTGTCGTTGAAACGAGTTGGAAAAGCAAATCTTAGCCATGAGCTACTTCAGTCGCCTATCGAAACAAGTTCCACTTTAAATGAACACGTTTACAAAGAAATCATTACCGAACCGACCAGGGCTGGTCCATTTCTGGGTTTTCACGTGAAAAACGCATATGAACTTGGTGCATTTATTTGAATTGCTTTCATAAATATTTACAGTTTATTTTTTATTTCATTGTTTGTTATTGTTTCCAGACAGCTATGACGCAGCTATTTACCAAGCCGCCTCCGTCGGTGCAAAGTCTCTGGCTTTTTTCTTGACTGATAAGTCAAGCTGGACTGTCAATAGTCTTTTTGTTCATGTAAAATCAAATCCGGATAAAAGTGCACTGTTCAAGTTGGCCACAAAGGTAACTACATTTTTTGTTCAGCCAACCATTAAACCGCCAAGTTTGCTGCCAAAAGATTTCAGATGTGCGGAATAACCGGTGATCGTATTGTTGTACACGGGCCGTACGTATTAGCACCCGGCAGCGACAACTCGCAATTGCGGCAGAAAACAGTAGACAAAATGGTTGAGGATATTCAAGTCTGTTCATTGTTGAGCATACAATACTACAATATTCATATCGATTCACATGGTGGTAAGTGCTAAATGTGGATAGAGCTTGTGATGTTGAAAAAGTCATTTCCATGTTCCTTTTGTATTAGCAGATCAATTGAAATTTCAAGCAACTTTTGTGCGGGTTTACGAAACATAGGTTGTGTTGAGGACCACAACGATGGCTTTTATGAGCGGGTTGCAGAAACAATAAATACTGTGCTTTCTACATCGGACGTTTCTGTTACAATATGTATGTTTCAGGAACTGTTTTTGCTTTTTGACTTTCTGTTTGAAACCGCTTGGTTAGAAGATGTTCATAAATTGAGGTTCTCAAAACTTTCAGTGGTTGAAACTGGTGCTGGCCAAAACAACGAACGAGGATCAAAATTGTCCGAGTTAGCGGCCGTGCTTGAGCATATCACACAGAAATCGCGGATTGGCGTTTGCTTGGATACCTGTCATTTGTTTGCTGCTGGTATATAGTTGCGCTGAAATTCTACAGAGGTTTTGCAGTCTTAGAACGATAATGATGATATGTCACTTGCAGGTTATGACATTTCAACTGCAGACGGATATCGTGTAACGATGCAACAAATTCATGAACAAATCGGTTGGCAATACATCAAAGCTGTTCATCTGAACGATTCAAAATGTAAGTCCTGAACATTTCGTGGATTGCCAAAATATGTAGATAAAAAAATGTTTGTTCAGGTACTCTCGGAAGCGGACAAGATCGTCACGAAGTGATTGGATTTGGCCATATTGGGCAGGACTGCTTCAAATGGATTATGAACGATCCAAAGTTCCTGTCGTTGCCTTTGATATTGGAGACACCCGTCATGCAGGATAATCATTTAAGCGAACTGCAATCTCTGAATTTATTGATTGCCCATTCTGACAACCACGTGCAAGAAATAATCGAAAGTCAGCAGTCATCTACTAGAACAAATGAAATGCAAGGCAGGACGGAAGATATTCAATCTTATTATGACAAAAATGTTATCAGCAAGTATCGCCTGGAGCTGTATCGTAAATTTCAATTCGAGTTATCATTATTGCTGGGACCGCCACTCGTAATAATTGGGGGAGTTGCGAGCAATCTTGCTAGTGAAACGTCTGATCTCGATTTGTGTTTAATTGTCAAACAAGGAAACTTCAGTGAAAACTCCTTGAACGGTTCGTGGCAATATTGCGTGGATCAATTGAGACAAGCGTGCAGTGTGCTAGAACGAGCGAACGACCTTCATCCGAATAAATTAAACAATGACATTCTTCAAATTCAATCAGTGAAACTTCGCATGGGCTATGTGCCAGTGTTGCGCGTTAAACTTGAAACAACTGAAATTGGAGACATATTCCAGGTAAAGCTTGACATGTACATTATATTACTGCTGTGAACTAATTTGATTGCCTGAGAAAAGGGTAAAAAACTAATCAAAACATGTGCATTGCACATCAGGTGGACATCACTTGCAATCAAGCATACAGCATTCGAGACACTCATCTGTTGCGTGGCTACACCGTAGCTGACAAACGGTTCGCACCATTGTGCATGTGGTTAAAATATTGGACAGCTATGAATTGCATAAACGACGCAACTGACGGATTTATAAACCCGTAAGAACGCCTGATTCGCTAATTGAGTGGTTTCTTAATACTAACAATCACAGCATGCAGTCGTTCTTTGTTTAGGTACACGTACGTTCTTTTGTTGGTTCACTACTTGCAGTCGGTTGTGGAACCGTGCGTGCTGCCAAATCTGTTATCACTGGAACCAAAAGTTTTCGGCAATGATGTTGCAATTGATGAGATAACTGAAAAGTTGGTCTCGGACGATTTTGACAATGTGGTGTTGTGTTCAAAGTGGAAGTCAAACAACACTCAATCACTCGGCGAGCTTTGGCATGGGTTCACAACTTACTATAGTCGACAAATGCCCTATCACAAGAAGTACATTTCCATTGCCAATGGCACTCTACTTGATCGCTTCGATTTAGACAGGTAGATTATTTTAAAATAAATTAAAAATTATAAATATTTTTACTCTGTTGCAACATCAAAATCATTCGCGTGAGTGACTAAAAATCTGTGCAGAGCAACTGACAACTGTTTGATGTACGTTGAAGATCCATTCGAAAAGCGAAACACCGCGCGTTCACTAGTTTCGTTGGATAAATTTGATCAGATCATTCGAAAGTTTGCCTCGGAAGCGTCAAAATTAGCAACAACAAAATCATGACATTTATTTTACAACACATCACAAATGCAAAGATCCGAATCAGTTTTTTGTTTTGTAAAAATAACATCAATTCTGTTTGTCGAATGTTTTTTGTTTTGTGTTCTTGTTTCTTGTCGTGTTTATTTGATCGTCTGATTCCACTGACTCGGGCCACAAATCTTCAAATTCATAAGTGTAATTCACCAAGTTTGCTTCAATTCTTGATAACCGGGCTTTCCGCCGTTCTATTCTTAATCTGCGTTCTTCGGCCTGTTGTTTTAAGATTTCATCCGTTGGAAACTTTTCGCCATAAATACAATTTCCTTGATAAATAGTGAGACCATCGTTGCAGCAGCGCAGTCGTAACGCCCAGAGTGACTCGTATAGTCTGAGGTCTTTTAAACCATGCTGACCGAGGTACGTCAGTGAACAAACGTTGCGTGCTGGTAGATATGCCTTCACACCATCACCGTGCATTTGAACTTGCTTAACTCCTGCCACTTCGGCGACTATGCCTGTGGCGGTGTCGTGCACTGGGTGCCACGAAGTAACATAGTCGATGCCCAGTTCACGCACGGCTTTCGTTAGAGCTAAGGCGGTCTGAAAATCGTAGATCGGTATGCTGCAGTATCACATCTTAAATTATTTTGAACTTTTAGATTTGAGTGTAGTTCAATGAGAAAAATTTTTTTCTAAAATAAAACGGATTCGTCCGAAAAAAAGTGTGTGTATGTATTGTGTGTAATGAAGCAACTTACGTTTTTCTTTTGCTAATAATCTACATTTTTGCATTACTTGAGGCAAATTTGGGGTTACCGAACCTGTTGTTATGACACTTCAAATAAGATAATAACACAACAGGGAAACATGCTCACTTCTGTGGTATACAACTGAAAATAGCCAGTGCAATACTCTGGCAACATCGCCAACGGCCATTGTTTTTCGGAGACCAAATACTTGGAATGTGGTCGGCGTACTGCTGCTGAAAATTGCACAGAAAAATAAACTTGGCATGTTTCTAAAAAGGCCACTCACACAGCACAACTCACGATTTGAAAACTTTTCAAACAGCATCGGGCATGCGGCGACAAGACCGCGCAGCTTTCGCTTCCGCTTGCGGATCCATCTCATCACTCGGTCAATGTAAATAATGACGTCTTGCTCGGTGGCAATCATGTGAGGCACATGCCGACATCTGGTGCCATGATAAGCAGCATAGGCCCACCATTTGTAAATGAGATGACCATGTCTGCAACGGTAATTGTCACACAATCGACGCGAAATCTTGGGATAAGCCGATGTCAAAAGTTTTGCTACAACTATGCATGTGCCCTTCAACTGCACATTTACGCATCAATTTTAACATGGTAATGAGAACGTTTTGCGTATAACAAACCCTTCAACAATATTCGGTTGCAAAATGTCGCCGTACTGTTCGGCTTCTGTAGAAATTGCATCAAACTGATGCTCGATGAATTGGCTGGCGTACTTTTGAATCTACATTCAGAAAAAATAATGCTTCCAGGGTAACAAACAAAAATGCAATCTGTATGTTGCTTCAATTTCTTCCAATTACAATCGAACTCGAAATTATAGAGAATCAGCTGATTCGTTGGTGATTACTGTATGTATGCTTTCTGTCCAAACCAAACTCCCCCCTCAGCAATCACCAACGAATCAGCTGATTCCCTATAATTTAGAGTTCGACTTTAGTTCACTAGAATGTTCACCTGTGGTCGTGGCATGCCAACAACAAACTCGACGCGAGCTTTGAACTGTTCCGCTATTGACGCATAGGTCCTGCGAATCAGTTGCCGCACTTCTGCATCAGCAGGCCGCAAACCTAAAAAAGATTTGATAAAAAAGTACAATTTTTTAACTAAATGCTATTCTAAACTAATGTTATTACCAGTTGAGACATAAATGATCAGCAGTGGACGGTCTTTTTTCGGCAGTGTCAGATTGCAGGCGTTCGAATGGCGTAAAAAGTGAAACGGATGAATGGCAAAGTCAGCGGCGCTGTTGTGGTTGAACTCGCTGCGATCAGCTGTTGAATTCATTGCGCGTAATTTCATTAGAATCGTATCGACATGAGACCTGCAACACCCAGTTTATCATACCTTTTTCTGTCATTCATGATGAAGATGAGGCCAACTGACCAGTTACTGCTTTTAGCTGGTTGTAAGTGTGTCCGGTAGAGAAAAGTGACATCCACTGAAATCAGCACTGCAGCCGCGAACAGAATACAAACAAAAGCAAAGCACTTCAGTGTGGCGTGGCGCATCGAGATTCGACAAAAAACATTACCATTGAAACTATTGATTGCTTTTTAATGTTTGGTTATTTAACTGTGAACAACTAAGGTTATTAAGGTGTAGTGAACAACTAAGGTATTTATTGAACATCTCTTCAGCACCAATAAATTCATTTGCTTTTTAAAGTTACATGAAAAAACAACAGTTTCGGCTGCACAATTCTGTTGAATTCACCTACACATGCGTGTGAATGAAAATGTTTTATGTTGAACGCGCAACATCGTCTCCTTCTCCAATACGACAAACTTTTCAGCAACGACTACCACACATTAACAGAGAGTTTTTATGCTTTGTATGGCACAGCAAAACATGCGGCAAATCGTCAGAGATGTTTTAAATAAAAACAAAACAATAAATTATGAGAAGCTTGTGAGCCGAATCTATCATCAGTTGCATTTTAGTTAAATTTATTGAAAGAGATAAATGTTTCGGGAAACAAAAACTGCAGAGCAGAACAATGCTTGACATCGTACGATACATCCCGCCCATTGCAGCTTGAAGCCAATCAACAAATGCTGTGGTGGAATACCAAGATAAAAAAATCAAAAAAGCATCACAGTCATGAAGACACGTAGTCACGAAGCAATTCAACAGAGCGGTTGTGTTGAAGAACTGTCAATGATTTGGATGTCGTCCAACGCACATGCACCTTGGTTGAATCTGGTGTTCTCACAGATAAAGTACATCTGAAATTTTTAGAATCTTTATGAAATTTATTTATACTGAAACAAAAAACTGACTAAGATAGATACTGACCAATTTGCTCAGAATCTTGGTCAGGTTTTTCAAGGAATCTTTTATGTCGAACTCACAATAGCTGTCAAACGATTTTGCACATTTTTCTAGAAAAGAGTATCAACCGCAACAGTGCTTTGTACACAGCAACCGTCGGTGGCGCACCTGATCAGTGCCCGCGGGACACTCGAGTGCGCCATCGTGCCATTTGCGGTCAGCAGCCTTCACATGCACGGTCGTCTCAAATGGACAACTGAATGTGTTGTCACAGCACGCCTTCAGCACAATGCCTGAAGTGGCCGTGTAATGGCGGAACGTCATGCGAACGTTGCGCGAAAAGCCAGTTTCGGCCGTCATCGCTGCGGTCTCGCGTGGCAACAGATAAGTCGCAATGTAGGACTGGCCTTCGGCTGTTAAATGAAGAAACCAGTTTCGATTCTGACAAACTGACAAAAGTTGCTGAGAATTGTTTCGAAAACAAACAAGCTGATGAACCTGCGCGTGGCACTCCGGTGACCTTGTTGCCGAATCGGCCGGTGCGAACTTCGAACCCCTTCGAAAAACCGTCGTACCTCTGAAGCTCGTATCCGCATGACGAATCTGCACATTGGAACAAAAATATTGTCTTCTCAACATTAGTTGTTAGAAACAATTACGGTTGCCCAAACTGACCGTTTTCAAACCGGCATTTCAGTTGTGAGCACCGGTGAAGGTCATACGAATAACGGGTGTCCTCCGTGGTGGGCGAGGGCGGGGGCGGCCGCGGCGTTGTCGTTGTCGTGCTCGTGGTCGTGGTCGTTGTTGTTGTGGTCGTGGTCGTAGACTCGGTCGTGGACGGCTCTGGTGGTGGTGCTAGTGGATATTCGGGAGGTTGCTGACGTTCACCGGACTGACGTTTGTATTCCCCGTAGTCGTACTCCTCCGTCAGATGACGGAACTCGCGTTGCTCCCGTTCTCTCTCCTCTTGCGTGACGGTGGGTTGTGTGACGACAGCTGGCAGCGGCTCATTGCCAGCACACGGCGAGTACTCGACTGAGATGTCGTCAATAATGGCGGCGTCGCCCGCTTCGCCGATTAGATTCGATGCGACGAACACAATCTGCAACAGTCTTGGTATTGAAGAAACACTAAAAGAACTCGTTAACATTGAGCATTATTAACAGCTTTATTGCGCAAAATTTGTTGACTATTTTTTGTCAATGGATCTAACCCCATTTATTGTATTAAGAAGTCTAGAGAAACCTTGTTTCTTATTTAAATTAATAAAAATCAAAATAATCTCAAAAAGCCCGTTCAAAAAACACACGTCCACCAAGTTTGCAGTGCTCAGTTCAACCGTGCTTGGGCCGGGTGTTGCAGAACGAGGCAATTCCACACAATTCAGCAGCGGTGCGTCTGCGATGTCGTTGAAGAACGATTGTCTCGTGCACACTTGCAGTAGAACGTTTCGTGTGGTCCAATGCCTGAAGTTGATTGCAGTTGAACTTCGGTTTTCTGAGAACGATGCACTTGGCTGCTGGCGCAACAAAGTTACTGGTTGGTTCTACGTTGGTCTGAAATTGGTAAAACAACCAAAGAATGTTTCACATGTTTCACAGCACTCACTTCAAAGTGACTTTTATATTGTCGGTGGAGCACGGAACCGAACATGACACGAACTGCGCTTCGTCGCTGGCAGCGCCGTGCCGTGTGGACGCCACCAGATAGCGTCCAACTAAGAAAAAAGTATCAGTGTCGGACAGAAACAAACGTCACTTTACACATGTTGATTCACGTCTCATATGACAATATGCAGTTTTCATTTTCATCATTCGCTTTTTTCCACGCTTCAAGCGAAACAGCCAAACCTGGCATCGGCGGTGACACCTCCGGCGGATAGAGTTTCGCGTCGAACGGTCCAAAGTTGCCGCGCATCTTCGCCCACTCGGGCACGCCGACGGACATCTGCCACTGCAGCTGGTCCAGCGGCGCCTCGGCGTTCGTCCAGCAGCAGGCGCCACGGTCGAAGTCGCAGCCCAGGTCGTTCGGGGTGTCCACTGGACCGCCGGCCGCAGAGTTGTAGCCTGCCGGGCAAAATCGTGTTTTGTTTACTAGATATTTACTACTTTTTAGCACTGAGTTCAGATGAGGAAGCAACGACAAGGGAAGCAAAATTCCTTGTCTTAGAAAGCATTGCATTGTATTATTGTGAAATCTACCTACCGTAAAGTCTTGCATATAAGGTTCCTCCCACTTATAAGACCCCCACCCAAAAGTGGGCGGAGTGTCACACGGCGGGAAACCAAAAAATTCAAATTTTTGACTAGGTCGAAAACCCACCCCGTTTATAAGGCCCGGACTTCCTAATCTTCTCTTTATAAGACCTCCTCCCACTTATAAGGCTGTCACACAAAATTCCACTTTTTTCAGCAATTTTTGATTTTCAAATTTATATAAGGGGACCTTATATGCAAGACTTTATACGGTATTTTTCAATGTTTTAACATTTTATGTTAGAATAACTGAAACATCGGTTTCTCCGATCAGAAAGCTAATGGTCAAAGACGTCATTTCAATCCCCCCCCCCAAAATGCTTTAATGGTTATACCTGCTGGATCGTATTCGTACGGTGTCACGCCTTCTCCAATGACGTCTGCAATTGAAAGAACAACAAAATAATCAAAATGGATACTGGATTCTGAAAAGAAAACACCAACAGGTCTCAAATTAATAGTCCACAAAATTTGTACTTTTGGTGGCCTTTTCTTCAGTGACTACACTGAAAAAAATGTGCAAACAGGTCCGTCCGCCTAGATGTCCTGCCCGCCTAAATGTCCAGCGTGGTGTCCTGTCCCGCGGGTGTTCCGGAAATAAATGCAGTAACACTTGACGGTTTTGATCACTTTTCTTTCCAGGACACAGCGCGGCACATCCAGAAAGACGGACGCCTGTTCGGACACCTTTCTTCAGCGTAACATTACACTGACCAAAGACAGGGTCGAGCTCGGTGGACACACTTGGCTGCGGCACAGCGGGTGGCGGCGGCACAGTGACGTTGCGTGCGACCAGCGTTGTCTCTTGGTCGTCCGTGATTTCGATGTTGCCGTTGCCGCCCAGACAGGCGCATGCTGAGATGGAAAGGGCCATTCTTAATTATTTGCGAATATAGACACCAAACACCAGAATGACTGTCATGTGCCAGACCTGCTGAAATGGTGGCCGCTAAAATCGCTGTCCGCAATAACATCTTTGGTGGAGTTGTCTGCAAAGCGTCAGTTATTTTTGTGCGCATTGAAATTGAGATGCATCAAGATAAACTGGGTGGATTATCAGCACTAAAATCGGTTAATAAACAACAGTTGTCAAAAGTTTATGTGGATAAATAAACATGGAAAAAACATCGTTTTCAACGTCTAATGCGTGCTATTGATTTACAGCATACGCTTGTCTGCTCATTTTTACACCAAAAATTACGCTTTGAACCAAAAACATGCTGCTGCGTTATGACGTGGCTTTTTCTTATTGTAATAACTCATTACAGAACACACACCGGTTTTACACGACAGTTCACACAGGGGTACAGTTCTTCGGTTATAGTGTGTCAAAAAGTGATAAAATTTCAAAAGAAAAAGTAAAGGTATGGTGATTTATGATAATTACGAGACGCTTTCTGCAACTGTTGTTGTGGTTTTTTTGTTTCATATGACGCGATGCGAAATGAAAACAGCCGCCGCCATTTTAATGAAAAAAAACGCAGCGACATCACATTTTGGAGACCTAAAAGAACATCAAGAAAATGTACAGATTTCAACGCGAAGGGATATTTTTACGACAGACTTGGATGACGGCGATTGAAGACTGAAAGAATTGAAGACTGAAGATTGAACAAAAGGAATTGCCAAGGTTTTCACATGTGGCTGGTTGCGCGTGTTGTGAAATTGATGCAATAATTGTTTGAGTGTTGTAACGGTGTCGTAATCGAGACGCAAAACGGTGTATCTCGTTTGAACGACCCAAATTTTACCATGAAACGGAAAAAGTTTGGGAATACGCCGTTTTGACAGTGGCTGTATGTGAGATCAGTGTGTTGTGTTGTGCAATTGCATTGTGGTGTTTGCCAGTTTTGAGAAGTCATGTTGAGATTCGGGTGTTTGAATGTCATCATGTTGACAGATGGTGAACTTCAGAGAGAAAACACACGTCGGAACGGCTGTCACTAACGTTTCGTCTTACGTCTGCATGGAGACAGCATTTTGACACTTTTTCTTTGATTGTACTTTCTGTGCACCCCTTTCTGTGAAGTTACTTTAATTCACACAGCACATATTGATTTACATGTTGTGTCTCATGAATATAACAGAATGCATGACCGCCAGCTGTCAGTTGGATTGTTTGTTCACTGAACAATCACGGAACACTTACAAAAAGATTTTTTCAAACAAAACACAAGACAACGCGTAACTTATTGTTGCGAAAAAAGCAAAAACATCAAAGCAACAACAAAAATGCCCAAAGCATAAAAATATGCAATAAATATTCATACTTAGGTACACACGTGCATGTCTGTTGTATCACATGGGCACCATGATGCCTTGGCTGCAGTCCACCCTGTACCTCCGTCCAGTGTCTGCAGTCACTTGTAAATCAATTTTACTGATTCCGACTGCCGCCTGTTGACTTCCGGCATTTGTTGATAAAAACATCAGCTGAAATCGTCGAAAATATTGAAGTTGAGATGAGGCTACAATGTAGCTTTCGTAACAACAAAAAAACTCAAAACCCAAACATCTTTCAGCATCAAACATCTTTTATTGCAAAGCAAACCTGTTTTCGCGTGCCAGCTTTGGCTGGTTTCAGTTTATAGCTGACTGGCCTCCAGCGCGGTTCGGGGATCGCGTGACTGGGTGACCTGTCACACGAATTGAATTAAAAAAACGATTCTTCTTCTCAAGCGACTAGCGGTCGAAATTTTTTTAAATTTTGAGGAAACGAGAGTGGTTAAAAATGCACATGTCGACGTTAAAAAGGTGTCCGGACTGGTGTCCGACTCCGAACAGGTGTCCGATGTCCTGTCCCCTGGGTGTCTCGCGCGGTGGTCGCAAAAATAAAAGGGGCCCAAAGCCGAGTGTCAGCTTTATTTCCGGGAGGCGGACACCTCGCAGGACCCCCAGACGGACAGGCCACCGGGAACTTGTTCGGACACCTTTTTAGCGTATCGTGGATGATTTCAATTTTTTCGCTTTCATCTACAGTCGAATTCTAAATTACACGGAATCAACTAATTGGTTGGTGGTCACGTGATGCATGCTTTCTGTGCAAACATTGCAACAACGCTCCGAGTCTGTTGTTTTCCATAGAAAGCACGCATCACGTGACCACCACCCAATCGGCTGATTCCCTATAATTTAGAGTTCTACTGTAACCTGACAATACAGTCCCATCCGTCGCCGGTGACTGCGTCCTGACACACGTCCAGTTCGACGCCCTCAGCGATTTCGAACACTTCAAAGACGAGATCGAACTCGTGCGGCACTTCGAACGATGGCGACACGAGCACAGAGACGTTGCCAGGTGCCAGCTCAGCCGCCAGGAAACTGTCAAAGTCGGCTGCAACACGGCACGTTTGTTTTTAGACGAACGCAAAATGGAACTGGGAAGCAAAAAGGCAGTCCACATGTGTGCGTTCTTACGAACTTTGTTCGGTTGTTTAGATGAATCAGCATGAGTGATGAGAATCACGATGAGCGTTCAACCGCATTTTACTTTTTGCATTTTGACCACAAAAAAGTGTTGCCAGATTTGGACGCTCATAAATGCCAAAAACCACTCCAAAATGCATTCCATATTTCTTTCTATGTCAAAATTTTTTACCATGCCAAAATGTGTACCAAAATTTCAAACATTTCAGAAAAAGGCCAAGCTTTTAACCTTAATTTTGACATACAGTTGGTCATCACTGTCAATTCATTCTGAATGGATTTGGGTGTGGAATGAATTTTGGGATGAATTTTGGATTGGATTTTGGCATTTGTTTAGCGTGAGTCAGCCAACTAACGAATCCACCAATTCTACCCACGCACGTCTTCGTCTAACTCCGGCTGCCCAGTTTGACACCTTGTCCCTGGCCACAATGAACTCCACAGCGTTTTCAGCGTTCATCAGATCCCCTCGTCTTGCCTTATGCCACCCGCAACGGGCGTCTGTAAAAAAAACAGTGCACGAAACTTATTTCGTGTTCAGCGAAAACAGCGTTCAAGTGGTCGGATCGCACTGAGAAAAAAACATTTTGGAAATGAAAACAAGTCAATTTTAAAACGCCGTGTTGGAGTGGATTAGTGTGGGGAAGTGGACAAAAGGTCATTTTCTGTAAATGCAAAAGTATGCGAGGCAAAACGCAGTAAAGAGCAAAAACATTGATTGAAATTAGCCTTTGTGTCGTCGACCCCAAGGACACGCGACCACAGCGCATATGCTCTCATAACGAAACGGATTTTCAGTCGATAAGAGCAGCGATTCCGGTACAAGCGCGCCCGTAAACACGGGAGAGGCGGGTTCTGCGGTTGAATTATTGTCAGGATAATGGTATCGACATTGGTATACCGTATTACCTCTATTAAACCCCCCCCCCCCAAAATTAAACCCCCCCCCCAAAAAAATAAACCCCCACCCCCTCGACAAGTTTCCAAATAATCCCCCCCCCAAAAATAATCCCCCATGGGGGATTATTGAAACCTGTTTGAAACACATACCCAGCGAATTCAGTGGCTGGTTGCAGTGAAAATGATGAAATTGTGCTACCAAAGGCCCCAAATGGATGAGTTAATGGTAATTTCATCACAAAAGGTTGTTGTAAAAGGAAATTTCTATGTAGAATAGAAGTTTTTGCGACTTCCTTCCTGCCATGGAAGGTATTTTTGCCATTTTGCCCACTCCTAAAAATGGTTTCCAAATAAACCCCCCCCCCAAAAATAAAGCCCCCCCCAAAAATAAACCCCCACCCCCAGAAGTCGCTGAAGAAATAAACCCCCATGGGGGTTTGTTAGAGGTAATACGGTACGTTAAAAAAATTAAAAAATCTCTTGCTGAATTTAATTCGTTGTGTCAGTCTAAGAAGGCAGAATTTTCATGGCACCTTGTTTCGTTACTTTTTTCACAGTTTGTCTATCATCGCCTCCAATCAACTGACACAGTTCGCCGGAGTATTCAATATTGTCAATTGCAACCATCCCGTCGATTTTAGTGAATTCTGATGCAATGATAGCGATCTGAAATTGTAGGTTTTATGAATTGCTGTTGATCAAGTGCAGCCAGCTGCTGTTAGGTTTCATAAGTTTCTCGGGTTCATAAAATACAGTCACTTACTGAGAATGGATCACTTTGCCGCGGCATATGCAGGACAGCTGGGTTTGTGGTCACCTGCTGACAAGACGTAAATTGCTCTGCTTCGACTGGCAAAATGCAAACGTCCAACGCAACGCCCTCTGTTGCCCAATAGCTGATTAGCAGTGAAAATGAAACTTTACAATCGCGCCGTTTTTTTCAGGTCATATATGTAGATACATAGTCTAGCGCTATGTCACCATTTTATCTGACGGGCCGCATTAAAAAAACAAAACGTCAAAGCAACATGCATCATATATATTTTGTTTGGTTTGCTGTTTTGTTTGTTTGGTTCACAAATTTGTTTACTTTTGCACATTTCACATTCCTACTCAGCGAACTGTAAACGAGGAGCAACTTAACCGCACTTAACGAGATGCTCACGTTATCCAGATCACAAGATCATTATTTTGAATCTGTTTTTTTTTGACAATGGTGGTGTCAGATGAAGCGCCCATTGGTGTTTCAAAACGCCTTTTGGCATTTCAAAGCACTCGTTTGTGTTTCAAAATAACTGCTTGCGATTCAAAACACTTGCTGGTGTTTCAAAACGCCCGCTGGTGCTTTAAGGCCCATTCATGCACACAAATTTTTACGGCACGTCACGTCACGTCACGTCTTCATTCATGATGCAAAAAACACCCATCCGGCACGTCACGTCAAGCTTTAGATCACGCGCTCGTTCATACCTGCGCACGTCGACGTGCGTCGACGGACGGCAAAAAAGGTGGTATGAATGAAGACGTGACGTGACGTGCCGTGCCGGATGGTTTTAGATTCTTTGCTCGTTCATACCTGCGCACGTCGACGTGCGTCGACGGACGGCAAAAAGGGAGGTATGAATGAAGACGTGACGTGACGTGCCGTGCCGGATAATTTTAGAAACTGACCTAAAAAGCCGTACGTCAACATATGCAAAATTTAATAATTTATTGATAAAATTGGTATTTGATGTGTTTCAAATATTTCAAATAACTCCGCGCTTTTGAAAGCTTCTCGTTCGTTTTCGTTGTTCTTTCAACGTTGTCACGAAAAGTTGGGAGAAACGCAGGTTTGCTTTTCTCTGTTGGCCTCTGACTACTCTGGCGCAAATGCAAAAATTTGTTGGTGAAAACCGAACAACTTCTATTCATTTGAATATCATCAACTTTTTGAAACAAAAAGGAATTGTAGTCGCCAGGAACTGAACCGCACGCGGGGTCAGGACAAAACCCCTCCCCTCCCCTCCCCTCCCCTCCTCCTTTTTGGAGGACAAAACCCCTCCCCTCCCCTCCCCTCCTCCAACAAAAATTAAAAAAATGTCAAATTTTGATTTTTAAGGATTACGGTAACTCCGGCAGTGGGTCTCGACACGAATAACACAGGTTACGGTAATTTAGGGTCTTGACACGAAGTTGCTGAAAACCACTTTGTTTCATGTGAATAACAGTTGAAACCTTTCAGAAACATGCAGCATTATAACAGAATGTCAAAAAATCGAATGTCAAGGATTACGGTAACTCTGCAGTGGGTCTCGACACGATTTTTTAAAAACGTCCTTGATTGCCAGGAAAAGCTACTAGAATAATAGATATCGTTCACATGATTGCATAAAACTGTCATATATCGGAAGTTTGGTCACACGGGTTACGGTAGCCGTTGTTTTGGGTCTTGACACGAAGTTGCTGAAAACCACTTTGTTTCTTGTGAATAAAAGTTGAAACCTTTCAGAAACATGCAGCATTGTAACAGAATGTCAAAAAATCGGATATCAAGAATTACGGTAACTCTGCAGTGGGTCTCGACACGGTTTTTTAAAAACCTCCCTGATTGCCAGGAAAAGCTACTTTTATTTGCAAGAAACAAAGTGGTTTTCAGCAACTTCGTGTCGAGACCCACTGCAGAGTTACCGTAATCCTTGACATCCAATATTTTGACATTCTGTTATGATGCTGCATGTTTCTGAAAAGTTTCAACTGTTATTCACAAGAAACAAAGTGGTTTTCAGCAACTTCGTGTCAAGACCCAAAACGACCGTTACCGTAACCCGTAGGACCAAACTTCCGATATATGATCGTTTTATGCAATCATGTGAACGATAGCTATCATTCTAGTAGCTTTTCCTGGCAATCAGGGACGTTTTAAAAAAATCGTGTCGAGACCCACTGCAGAGTTACCGTAATCCTTGACATCCGATTTTTTGACATTCCGTTATGATGCTGCATGTTTCTGAAAAGTTTCAACTGTTATTCACAAGAAACAAAGTGGTTTTCAGCAACTTCGTGTCAAGACCCAAAACGACCGTTACCGTAACCCGTCGGACCAAACTTCCGATATATGATCGTTTTATGCAATCATGTGAACGATAGCTATCATTCTAGTAGCTTTTCCTGGCAATCAGGGACGTTTTAAAAAAATCGTGTCGAGACCCACTGCAGAGTTACCGTAATCCTTGACATTCAATTTTTTGACATTCTGTTATGATGCTGGATGTTTCTGAAAAGTTTCAACTGTTATTCACAAGAAACAAAGTGGTTTTCAGCAACTTCGTGTCAAGACCCAAAACAACTGCTACCGTAACCCGTGTGACCAAACTTCCGGTATATGACACTTTTATGCAATCATGTGAACGATATCTATCATTCTAGTAAGTTTTCCTGGCAATCAGGGACGTTTTAAAAAAAATCGTGTCGAGACCCACTGCCAAGATACCGTAATCCTTGACATCCGATTTTTTGACATTCTGTTATAATGCTGCATGTTTCTGAAAGGTTTCAATTGTTATTCACATGAAACAAAGTGGTTTTCAGCAACTTCGTGTCAAGACCCTAAATTACCGTAACCTGTGTTATTCGTGTCGAGACCCACTGCCGGAGTTACCGTAATCCTTAAAAATCAAAATTTGACTTTTTTTGAATTTTTGTTGGAGGAGGGGAGGGGTTTTGTCCTGTCTCAGGAGGGGAGGGGAGGGGAGGGGAGGGGAGGGGAGGGGAGGGGAGGGGAGGGGAGGGGTTTTGTCCTCCAAAAAGGAGGAGGGGAGGGGAGGGGAGGGGTTTTGTCCTGACCCCCGCACGCGCTTGTTTGCTTTCAGCGGGAAATACTAACCGTTGCGCTTTTGCCTCACTAGCCATGCATGCAGGTATAGTGCTACACGTGTACTGGGCATCTTAGTGCATGTACACAAGCTTTACAAGCTGTGTGTCGAGTGAGCATGTGTGTTCGCTGCACGCTAGCACGCCTGTGGCAACTCCTGGTCCTCATTGGCATTTTTTCTAATCGTAACACCTGAAACCAAAAATTTTCATAATTTTTCAACCGAAACCGAAAACTGCGTATTTTTCAGAAACCGAAAAGATAATCATGAAATCAGCTGAAAATTTTTTTCAAAACTTCAATTTTAACGTGGCTAGAACTGCGTTGCAGCAAATTTTATTATTGAGTATCCCATGATTATGTTTTAATTTGCAGCAATATCACCGCAATTCGTTCAAATAATTGAAAAAAATAGCAAACAAACAAAATGAATACAGAAAATCAAACCATCTTCGCATCTCGACGTACGGCTTTTTAGGTTCGTTCCTAAAATTATCCGGCACGGCACGTCACGTCGCGTCTTCATTCATACCTCCCTTTTTGCCGTCCGTCGACGCACGTCGACGTGCGCAGGTATGAATGAGCAAAAAATCTAAAATGATCCGGTACGTCACTTCACGTCACGTCTTCATTCATACCTCTCTTTTTGACGTCCGTCGACGCACGTCGACGTGCGCAGGTATGAATGAGCAGAAAATCTAAAATGATCCGGCACGTCCCTTTACCGCACGTCTTCATTCATACATGACGTGCCGTGACGTGACGTGCCGGATACATAAACGTCTTGCATGAATGGGCCTTTATAACTCCT